>JACJUY010002191.1:31400-81183 GCA_014220935.1 Platorchestia sp. MABIK
TTGGCTGCCTAGTCTCTTGCGTTGGCTGCCTAGTCTCTTGCGTTGGCTGCCTAGTCTCTTGCGTTGGCTGCTTAGTCTCGCTAGACACAAAATTGCGTGCTGCCATCCACAGCAGTCACTGCGATTGTTGGGCGAGAGTACCGAGAATTTCTCAGTGCTCGACTTCAATGAAATGAGTGCATACATCGGAGAGAAGTACCTTTGGGTGAGAGTATCAAGTATTCTGTTTGGTTTGGTAAAGGAAGGAACGGTGTCAGTGCAACGAGTGCGAGAGTCGGGAAGAAATACCTTTCGCTTGAGAGTATCTAGCATTTTTTTTTTTTAAAGACGTCACTTCCAAGGGCAATATGTGAGGTCACGAGGTAAATGTAAGGTATTCTTTCCCATAGTTAAAACTGAAAAGTTCTTTTTTGTTTTGTTATGGACTATCTTTTTTCGGTTCGCTGCTATCATGTTTTCCATCACCTACTGCTTTCTTCTTCAACTTTTTATCTTAATTCGGGAATTTTTTCTCAACTTACTATTTTTTGTGCATAGATTCTGCCTTTCTCCTTTCTCTGTTTGAAACGCTGTTGCGGTTAGGGAGGCTCAAATTAATATCTCATCTTTTGAAAGACTGTAATGTGGTAGAATATCACGCAAAATAGAATAACCGCTGATGTAGATTCTATCTATTTTACTTGCTGTAATTTGCGATGGTCTTCCTCTCTTCTTAACAGACACATTGATTTACTACTGTAGTGAGTGAAGCGAGTGTACGAGAACTACATACAATGCCGTGTGGATGCTTAACTGTTCAATTTTTGTGCGCGGAAATTTTTCTTATACAATGCGGTTATGGATGATACATATTTGGGATATAATACATAGGTCACCAATGGAAGGGATGTTTTTCTCGTGAAGTTTCTGTGGTACTTAAGGCTTGATCTAAATATAGAATCGTTGATTATAACATCTAACTTAATATCCATGATAGACTATCTTGAAAACGTCCTGTCTATCCTACAAAAGTTTCTTCGATTTCACATGCGCTTATTCTTTCATGGCACATCTTGTGTAATTTTTCTTGCTGTACTATAAATAACTTATCCGTGATAACTTTCACAAAGATGAGGCTCTAGTACTTTTTTTCTTTCAACTTCCATTCTTTATCTTGCATTGGTGGCAGTGCGGTTTCTTCAGTTAACATCGCGATCTCCAAACTTTCAGTCTTTGTGCTTCAGGCGTTTTAAGCATAGCCTGCATAAACTGGCCTGAACGTCCATCGTGTTTAATGTTCTATTTACTGAATTATTTTTATTCTTGTTCTGTTCTGTAGCTATTGCTCTGGTTTCTTCTTCTTTTAATCCATAGTTATTATCTTGCTTTCTCTTTGCTCTATTCTGTAGTTATGGCTTAAAATTTTTTATGCACTTATGTAATTGTCTCGTTAACTTTTTATTTTTGTCTTAGCCATTTTCAATTCAGTAATTATCGTTTTGTTATCATTGTGTTTTATTTTATGGCTCTTGAATAGTTCGTGGTCTTGTTTATAATTAAAATTACGTAGTAATTGTCTTACTGTAATTGATTTTGAGGCAGCTGCATTGTTTTATTTGTTTGTGTATTGACTTTCATCTGCTTCACTGTTACATTTTATCTCGTGTGATTAGCACACGTATCATTGTATTATATAAACTGCAACCTTATTAATAAATAGCGACTCCTCTGACTCTGTGCTCATAGTTTTAACGGTTAATATACCACCGATGTTATCTAGAGACTTAATTGAATCTAACTTTTCGATAAGCTAGTCCAACTCACATGGTGGATGCGTGGTAAATTATTTGCAATACTTATAACGGGAAGGGCCGAACGTTTGCAAAGACGACTGAGCACTTCTGGCTCAAATATTGGAGTCGCGTCCGTTGTCAAGAGCTCTATAAAACCTTGACCTTTACTTCGTGGAGGACGCACAGCGCTTGCTGCATTTCAAGCATTCCGTGAACTGCAACCCTTCGGCTGAATGGCTGCTGCTCCCTCTAGCTGGAGCTGGGCTCAGTTCCTGTGTGGGACTTCTGTGTACAGCGCCTTGTGATTTGTGTACCGCGCCATGCAGCGTGTAGATTGCGCCGTGTAATATGTGTACTGTGACGTGTAGCGTGTAGATTGCGCCGTGTAATTTGTGTACTGTGATGTGTTATTTGTGTACTGTGATGTGTAATTTGTGTACTGTGTTTTGTAGTTTGTGTAATGTGACGTATCACTTGTGTACTACGCCATGCCGTGCTATGCTTCTAGTTGTTTCGTGCTGAACATGTTGAACGCCTGTCCCACATGACGTATAAACAAATCGTATAAAAACTACTGCCTATGAAATTAAATCTGTCGTTCGTTCGTGCTGTGTACATCTGTAACGAAGAAAAGACGTGCAATAAGTGGTCATAAAACAATTTTTGCTGTTAAGTTTTATTCTGTACTTTAGTTTTATTCTGGGTCCACCTGCATAGATTCCCCGTTCCCTTAATTCCCTAGTGAATTTTGCCTTCTTTGTCGTTCTTTAGGGAGCACCTTTGTTGTGGTTAGATAGACTTACAATAATCCATTGTCTAATCTGTTTAACCTGTCATGCTGAATTTCACCTGCTGCATCAATAATTTCCTTCTAGTAAAGTGGTTATTTCCTATTTATTTAACCTTGATTGTGTAGGGCTAAGTGAGTTATGCGGTTCCTCAATTTCGTTGTACGATTTAAAGGGCTATTTCTTTCCAGGTATGCCTGCGTAATTTATGAAGACTTCCCTCAAGTTCCGATCAAGAGTGATAACGATTAATTATCTGTAATTTATTGTTCGACGATAGTTCAGAAAACTTTTAACGCGTTTTCTACGAAAAAAAAACATGAAATATCGATGCGTTCAGATGACTGCTGGCGCATGTTTTTCAAGAACGAACAGTCGATGACTTGTATGTTCCCTGCGTTTAGATGTGAGTATAGTGCAAAATTTTTTGGTAATGCGCATGCTGCTTTGTGGACGTAACTGTACATTGTCTTGAGGTGTCTCTAGGCAAGAAATTCTTTGTATTGAGTACGTCATAGCTTTGCACCTGTGTCTCACATTTGCGTCTTTAAATTTTCATATCTCACCGTGACTTCATTCGTAGATACAGACTACGCTTCTATTCCGACATCTATGCTGAAAGATTAAACGTTCTAGAGAAGTGTAAAGTTTAACACTTAAACCGACAATGTGCGCCACTAGGTGGCCACGGAGGGGATTTTTAAAATGCTGCTGACCGACCAGTAGTCTCAAACTCAATTTTTATACATCTTGATTAAAGGTAAATGAGGGCATGATCCTGTTGATGATTGCTCTTTTCAAAATTGTTTATAACAATTAACTTGAAATTTAAGTTGAATACTGAACTCTAGTTTTACCAATTGCGGTCTAAGTGTTAATAACATCCTTCAGTTACTTCCTCATAGAATATAATCGCTAGTTGATGTAATTTTAGCCTTGTGAACGGTTGTCGAAGGAAAAACATTTTCTTTTTCTGATGTGCTGCGTACACTTTCTCGGTGCAGTAGGACGTGCTCGTTCAGGTGACAGTAATGCATTGGAACAGCTGGCTATGTGGGTCAAAGTGAAGAACTGAAATGAAGAAAACTCCGCTCAGTTGTGCTAGAACTGCTCGGCTCGTTTTCTTCGCTCCGCTTGAACGGTATTCACAGCGTCTGTAAGAGATGTAAATTTACGTGACGTCAGCTGTAAGTTATGGAAAACTGGGCTTATTGTGAAGTCATTTATTTGGCCTCGTAAACTGTTGGTCATTTGTAAGTAACGGAAAACTAGGTCAATAACTACGTCATCGTCGAGTATTAAAAAACAATTATTACGTTATTTGTAAGAAATACAAAATATGTTGATCAGGACGTTATCTGACATCCTTAAGAAACAATTCTATTGCACTATAAATTTTAAAAAGCGAGAGTATTGCCATTGAATCCTTCAGTTTTAGGATATCAAAATATTTAACTGCTGCGGGGACCACACAGTTCTCTAAAAAGCATGGAAAAAGCATGAGAGCGTGGAAAAAACATTCTATTACCTGCTCTAATTTTACTGTACTAAAAGATTTTACTGCTGTGGACGACACGGCATTCTAATTCAAGTTAGAGGGCTCGAAAATAATTCTATTGGACCCCTCAGCTTCAGGACATAAGGAATTTAGCTGCTACTGTCCATACGGTACTCAAAATTTTATTTGACAGTGCGAAAAGAATTTAGATTGGATCCCGATTTCAAGACGAGACGGAATATCGCTGCAAGTGATCCA
The DNA here is from genome assembly GCA_014220935.1 of Platorchestia sp. MABIK. NCBI lineage: Eukaryota > Metazoa > Arthropoda > Malacostraca > Amphipoda > Talitridae > Platorchestia > Platorchestia sp. MABIK. The sequence continues at coordinate 35,717 of JACJUY010002191.1, forward strand.
TTCGGTACTGTAAATTGTATTTGAGGGTGAGATGAGAATTTCTGTTTGACCCTTCAGTTTACAACGTCAAGGAATATAGCTACTGCTGCTACAGTACTTCATGTTATGGTTCTTTATTAAATGACATTCCACCGTTTTGGCACCAGATGTCATGTTTTCTTTAGGTGGACATATTTAATCCCTCCGCTGCCACCAGATGTTAAGTTCTGATTTAAGGTGTTGATGTTCCACAACTGTAGCGCCAATAATTGTCATCGACCTATTTTGCTTCAGGTTTCTTGATCCTGCTGTATCGCCATCTTTACGTGTTATTTTCTATCCAATCATTCGCAAAATAAGTCATCTGCAGTTTATATCAAATTTATTCTACATGATTTATCATATTTTCAAAACTTAAAAGTTTCTAGGTATCATTTGAGGTAGCGTGACGACAACTCGCGACTCTCTCCTTAGCAAGGAATGCTTTATTCACTAAAAGGAAAGAATTCCGGAATTACCTAGCGCGTCAAAGATATATCGACTACTTCGAATATAAAACTACATCAAAGATAATCCTACGCGTGGATCAGAGCTGGGAATAGGGCAGATAAATAAATATACAGGCAGATCATATCATGTGAAACAGGCAGATAAAGACACTTCATAGCTTTGCTCGTAGATTCCTAGTTGGAGTTTGGAATGAGAACATTTATTTCGTTGCACATCACTTAGATCTTATTATTTAACGACAACAAAGGGATTTTATCAAGAAAGTTCCACGCCACGGCCGAAGAGCAGGCGAGGCGGAAAACGACCTTCTCCAATTACGGTCGTGATACCAGTGCCGGGCTTGCCAGGGCAGACGGAGGAAGCGCATTTTGAAACTGTTTTGTTTAATAATCGGAATTTTCGAGCAAGCAACGTCGTTTGATAATGACACATTGAAGTCATATTCTTAATAGAAACATTGAATATTAATTGAGTTGCTAATAACATATTGTGTTGATTTCCTAAAAAATGGAACCAAATAATGACTCGAGATTGTAACAGAAAGAACTCCTTTTGGCATCTTCTATGAGCGGTAGTTCTTCGTCTTGGAGTCGTTGGCGTGACTTGGGATTTGACGTTAAAGTGAACCCCGTAGTCAGCGTTTGTTTGAACACGATGATTTTTGTCCTATAAGTAGAGGGTTGCGGTCATCACATTTAAACTGAATTTTTAAGAGTATGAAAATAATTTCTATGGAAACCTTAAGTTTATGGGCATGAAGAATATAGGTGCTGCGGGCCACACGGGACTTAAATATCATTTGAGGGCGCAAACAGAATTTATTGAATCCTTCAGTTTTTAGGACATCGAAAAATTGAGCTGCTGCGGGACATACGGTACTCGAAAATTTATTTGAGAGTGCAAAAGGAATTTCTGTTGGATCCATTTGTCAGAGGACATGGAGAAATTAAGCTACCACGGGACACACAGTACTCTAAAACTTGATTTGAGAGTGCGAAAAGAATTTCTGTTGGATCCTTCAGTTACAGGACACGGAGAAATTGAGGTGGTGCGGGCCACACGGCCGCAGTCAGCTGTGTGGCCCGAGGCGGCCGGCCTGTGAAGTGCAGTGACCTCCGCCCGCATCACCTTCAGGGACGGTTCCGTGTTGAATTAAAAGGCTACACTCTCCCTCCATTTGGGTGGGTGTTTGCTACCTTCTCCGACCATCCTTTTTTTCTCCAACTTTTCAGCTGGTCTTAGAATGACTGCACTTTTTGCCTGACATCCTGCTTACGTGTTAGGTAATCTCTGTTTTATCTGAGTGTATTTTCCCGTTGCTTTTGAGTTTCATTTTTTCTAAGCATTTCGTCATGCAGGAACAGATTTATAGCGACGACTGGTGCATGATCTTCACGAGTAGCATCACGCAAAGTCCGTTTTCACTGGTACTGTGTCCATACGAACAGCGGTATACCAGTGTGCCTTTTCCTGTATTTATCGTATTTAACGTTGAAATCATGCCCGTCTATCCTAGCTACTGTGTACTTCTGTATGCTGTATACTCTTGTTCCGGTTCTTCTATTTATCACATTTACGGTTAGAAGTATGCATGTCTATCTTGGCTACTGTGTATCGCTGTATACGGTTTACCGCTGTGCATGGTATACTGCTGTCTCGTTTCTTATAGTTATATTTTACGTTAGTAGTATGTCTATCTTTTCTAGCTACTGTGTCCCACTGTGAACTGTTTACCGTTGTACCGTGTCCCATATTTATCACATTTGGCGTCAGAAGTACGTCTCTCTATCTCAACTTCTGTGCTCCACTGTATACCGCTGTACCGTTTCCTGCATTTATCACATTTGGCGTTAAATGTGCGTTGCCTATCCCTCCCTCTGTGCACACCATTTCCGCGCAATTATAAAGGTCAGCTGCGCAGTTCTAGCCATCGTATTTGATTTAATTAAATTTTTTCCGCGTTCGCTGCAGAATTTTCGCGCCGCTTCCGCTCCTGCAAACCATGCGTTTCTTGAAGGCATGGTTCAAAGCTACGAAATTTTCGGTGTCATTTTCGCTACTGAATGCAACTTTCTAAGTAAGTACCTATCTCTTTCAGGTTTTTATTATTTTTTAAATTCTTTATCGGGATTGTAGTGTCAATTAATTCGTATATAACAGCTTTACTGACAGTTCGTTTGAGGGTGACTTCATTAGTAGACTATAACTAGTGTTTATGTGATAAACGTGTGTATTAATGATCTGTATGAGAGTGTCAAACTTGACATTACTCAAACGATAAGTCTTTTTCAGGTAAAAATCTAGTAGAACGATTGCCTTGTGAGTACGAGCTACACATTCTGCAAGGTTTTAACCCTGATTTTCTCAATAATATGACTGGCAGGAAACAAAACACTTCGTTTTGTTGCATGTTTTGTTTTGTAAAGTAGTTGTTTCCTCCGCTTAAAGAAATTCTATGCAATTTAGAAAACTTTTTTTGTGTGGAGATTCGAATGACTTCATTTCACGGGGCTCATTTCTATTTCTGTCCTGAAACTAGCACTAAAACTCGCGAAGCAGGACAGAATAGGCTTTAGGCACTCGGAAGTCAGTCAGCGTCGGAGTCGAATGTAAAATTGCATCACTACATGGAAAGTTAGAGAGAATCCCTCGGGGTAAATATAGGCCTGAGGTGTCGAAGTTGGAATGCCGTAATGAACTTCAAGTTAGACGTTAAAAATTCAGTTCCGCTACGAGTTGCAAGCTACTAGAACCGACTTGGCATTTGCTGTGTTCTGCCTGCTTTAAATCTTTTACTTTCTGCTGAAATTGTGTTTCCCTGCACAAGTGGAGCACATCGAATACAGCCGTTATTATACTGCAGACTATTAGAGAATGCGACCGATGGTGGGGACACTGTTGTGTCCCTCTCGTTTTGTCGAGCGTAACTGGTGCTATGGAGCCGGGTTGCAGTTCTCGTTTAAATTTCTTGCATCGTACGATCATAATTGATGCTATCCTAAGGGATATTGAGTACCTCGTTCCGAGTTGCTGGAAATATTTGAGAAGGCTTCATTCGTTCAGCTATTTAGCTTTTTTTTGGTGTAATGATACATCGTGCTATCAAACCTTAGCTTATGAAATATTTATTTAGCAGATGCAAGTCAAAATAGGATATTTGTGGTATTTCTCCTGTGTTATATTTCTGAACGCATGCGCGTTTCTGAGCGTGCAGTGTATTATCTATACATGTTTCTAAAAGATAGTTAATTCTACTCCCCGAGGGAAACTAGTCTTTTTCTGGCACTAAGTCCCGCTCACCGCTCATCAAGTACGCACTGACTCTCCCACTGGAAACCATTACCAGCAGCGTAAAAAAACTTCTTTTTATTGATTGCCCATATCAAGTTCCGTTCGAAAGTGTTTCCGGCCTCGCTGTTGCAAGATCTCATTCATAACGAAGGCAAACGACCTTACGGCATTTATCAGCGGGCTTCATCCTGCTGTGGGAGACGCTTCCGTTATGTTGCATTTTCGTTCTCATGGCTGCTTGATGCTTCCATGAACTTCTTCAATGCGGCCTTATAATTTTGCCTTAATGGCCAATACAAGCGGTAGTGCTCTTGAGAATGACCTTACGGGACTAGTTTATTTTCAATGTTCTGCTCTGAATCTCGCATCCGTTCAAGAAGCATTTCCGCCCTGGCGACTGCGAGATGCACTCCGTAATGAGCATTTCCGCCACTACGGTACCGCCTATTATTGTTAGCAAGGCCTGGCAAGACAATCGTGAAACGTTGCTGGATGCCTCGCTCGTTGTGTAGCATCGTTTCCGCACAGAACTTCGTCTGACGGCCGACCTCGCTGGGATGGAGGTGGATTCTGCCCATGCTGGTGCTGCCCAGCCTACGTCTTCATGTTAACCCTTGGTAAACGCTTTGTTTGATCAGTGTGCAGAAAGGCTCTTACGGTGTAAATAATTCACTAAAGAGTTTGTTGTTTGCCTTGATAGGAAGAAGTCAATCGGTGGTGAAGTGTACTCTGATAGGTAAAAAGTTTCTTGTGGGAACATCGTTCATTGTGTGTAGTTCGATTTGGTTATGATTGTAGGGTTCACCGGGAGGATAAATAATAACCAATAATGCAGTTGTCTTTTCGATGGATTAGATTATTGTATTCGATAACTGCGTTATTTATCAACCTGTTTATCGATAACACGTATTCAAAAGAAATTATGGTGTTGTTTCAGTTTGCCGATTTAGATGTTATCATTCAGTTCAGCGAGATACAACAACTATTTTATCTATAGAAATTTTTGGTGTTCCCAGGGAGAATAAGTGAGGTCCCGAGCTAACGGTCAGGTAAGCCTTTTTTTTATTCAAATAGAATAGCTTTTTTGTTTTGTTACGAACCATCGTTTATAGCTTCACTGCTGTGCTGTTTTTCAGCACTTGCTACTTCTTCAACTTTCATCTTGTTTTTTAAACTTCTTTACCAACTTAATGTTTCTATGCACTTTGTACATAGTTTCTGCGTTCCCTTAACTCCATACTAAATGGTGCCTTCCTCTTTCCACTCTTTTGAACGCCTTTGTTGTGGTTAGGGAGACTAAAACTAAGTCATCTAATCTGTCATTTTCTCATTTTACATCTGTTTTTTTTATTTCGCGGCGCGGTCAACGTCGCAGCTGCGTGATAGAGAATTTCTGCGTTTCTTTTTTTCTATTGCTCAGTTTTTCTTTTTTCTTATGGCTCAAACATATCGGTGCTAAATTATTCGTTTAAAGCAATGAGAAAAATATTTCACAAAAAAATCACCTCAGCCTTTTGCTGCGCCTGCACATCTAAAGCTACTTTGCTCCAGCTAATGTTATTAACCTTTGCACACTGTTGTCATTTCGCGCCTGCTGAGTTAATTAAGTTACCGAAGTGGAGTCATTTCGCATCAGCAGATCCGCGAGGTTTTATCGCTCGCTCATTGTGGAATTTAAAACACGTTTATGTCATGAATAGAACGTTTTGTCTTTTGCATTTACGTCTCCGTGGAAGGTAAAACTGGAGCTCACACTTAATGCACTTGAAATGAAATAGTTACGCCAAGAATTATAAAAATCTTTGGGTTATTGTCATGAAATCCTTAAAGGATTTTTTTTTTCAATATTCTGGCGCGCAGTTCAATGCCCAATGTGTTAGAAAATCGGCGGAGTGTGTAAAATGATAGTCCTAAGGTTTCAAATGTCATGTAGCTTTGAAGTTGAAGAAGGTCTGGTGCGAGGACACCTATTGCATGGTTGGTTCGACCCTGACATTTTTATCCTGAATCAGAAGGATAACTCGTTATAGGAAAGGTCGTTCGGCGGGTGCAGTTCTCTTGCTCACTCCTCGCATCAACTTTTTGTATTAATGATCTGTAGTTTGCACTAATGCTCTGTAGTTTGCACTAATGCTCTGGAGTTTGCACTAATGCTCTGGAGTTTGCACTAATGCTCTGGAGTTTGCACTAATGCTCTGGAGTTTGCACTAATGCTCTGGAGTTTGCACTAATGCTCTGGAGTTTGCACTAATGCTCTGGAGTTTGCCTAGTGCCTGGGGTTTACACTTGTGCCATGGAGAATGGACTAGGGCCCGTAAGTTCGCACTTGAAACCTGTTGCTATTTTGGGAACAGAAGGTCTCGTGGAAGGACGTACAATTAATCCTCACGTTCTAAGACGTCTCACGCAAACCAATGAAAATGGTCTCAGTTATTGACAGAATTAAGCATCGCAGTAGTTGGTAAAGAGTAACTGGAACCAACTTTTACTAACCAAGTTGTGGTCCCCGCGGATGATAATTCGATGATCGACTGTAATCCTAATAAAGGAGCAAGGACAACGATACTTTTCTTGAAAATGACTTGCATCAAGTGCAGCAATGTTAGTGGAATGTGCAAGTAAATGTAGAGAACAAATTCAAAGATAACTGTAGCATGTTGGTGGCGGTGCCTTCATCATTCTGTCGAGTGAACGAATTGTGCTGCTTCGAGTTAAACTTCAGTAGATTACGAACAACTTTATATTTTGTGCAGGAATGTCGGGATGTTACAGGATGGGAGTAGGGCTGGAACGAAGGTCAGCAATGATAGGTTGTAGAACAGAAGGTCTGCTGTACAGCTCTACGGCCTTGACAACCGGCGGACCGAGTCTTTGACGCTGATAAATACGTCGCAGTCAAGATACATGCGTCACTGGACTGATGCGAGTTGAGTTTTTGTTACGCTAAATGCGTCGCCGTCAAGATGACTGCGTCAGTGGATGAGAGTTATTTTGTTATTTATCATAAATGCGTTACTGTCTAGATTAATGCGTCTCTGGATGAGTGTTACCTTTTTAATGTTAGAAAGATTTTTGTATTAATGAGTATATACCTAGTGTGGTTATGTGGCTACGTTATTGTGAATGCAAATGTATACTATAACGGATATTGTATCACAGCAGTGGTAGTAAATATGAAAACATGTTCGATCTATGATCGTATGTGTTTTAAAAAGCAAATACTGAGGTACGTTTATTTGGTATTTGTATATTTGTCTTGTATACGAAAGTTGGATAGGACTGGTATACATATTACCAGGAGAGTGAGGTATCGGTAATTTGGTGAAAGGAAAGCGCTGGTTTTGTTTGTTTCATTGGTTTTTCATGTTTTCTTCGTTCTCACTTGAGAGTTACTGAAACGTCTCCTCAGGGGGATACAACTATTGCATATATGAGAATCAACGCTCCCAAAGATCGGATCATTTTCTGGTTACATTTTTATACAACGAGACTGCGGTTGACTGTCGATAACCAGGAGGGTGCATTGTTAATAAGAAAACATGTTGGCACAAACCCGACACCCTCGTAACTTTGGCCTTTAACCTCCTTATCTCACCAGCACTGCAATTAACTTATCCACCTTGTGCTGACACACCCGATCTACTCTCTACATCTTATTTTCCTTATATTTCCTGGTTTCAAATCTCCCGATCTACCATGTCCTACAATTTCCTTATCTGCTCCTATAATCTACTCGGCTCTATAATTTTCATGTCTGTTCAACCTTCCAGCTTTCCTGTCCTTCCTTTCATTCAGTTTACGTTTTGCTCTGCTCTTCTATTCTCTTGACGATCTCAACTTGAAAATACTTACATCTCCTAACCTTGCAAAAATTTCATTTTATCCTAACGTGAAAATATCTACTGTCCTGCCGAATCGAATCTTTCGAGCCTGTCCTGCTCTGTCGTATCTCTTCTGGTATCCGTCTCTGTGACAAGTTTCCTGAATATTTCACCGTAATAATTTCCTCCCCTAAGCTGCTCTGACAAATTCCTCCTCGAAATGATCTTGTCCTGACGAGCTGCTTGTGCGACGGAGCTCATAATTACAGGATGCGTCGCACAACCCCCGCATAATTGCGGACTCAAAAAACTCGTCGCCTTTTCCGTGAAGGGGAAGTCCGAGCACACGTCACTCTTTTGCCTCATCTTGAAACCGCTCTGAAATGGCATGCAACTATGCATGCATCGCTGGGTTTGCCTTCGGTATCACCGCAATGCTCTCAAGAGCGCAGACAGACCCTCGAGGGTGTTTCTGACAGTACTTGTAAGGACGAATATTGCTGGTCCGTTATTAGTGCCGTAGGGAATTTAGGCTGAATAATTGTTCCCTGTGGAATAGATTTTACTTTGGTGTCATCGGAACTCTCTTGAGATCGCAGACTCTCATGCCTGTTTCCGACAGTACTTGTAAGGGCGAATGTGATTGGCCCGGTATTGTTGCATTATGAAATTGGGTGTAAATAGTTCATTGTGTAATTTTAAATACGGGTTGAGTTCTGTTAACACGTTTACTGCTTATTGAGGTATAAGAGTTCCGCTAGGTTACTAGGAAAATGTGCTATCACATTTTGACACTTCTTAGGAAAGATGCAATTTTTTTTCGTAGTAAAGTCGTTTTTTGAACTCGGCTACTTACAACTTTACCTTTCAAGACATGCCAGAGACCGTCATTCGGCGGCCTCGGTAGTAAACGTGTTAACATTTTTTTTTTGTTTATTCATTCGTGCTTTGCTTTAAGCTCAAACTTCCAGCGAATGTGCACTCTCCAATTTCCGATATCATGCTGATACTGCAAGGATTTTCTAATATCCTTGAAACATTGAGGGAAAAGTTCCAAGTGTGTACAAAGTTTAAAATCTGACGGGAAAACAAACGTAAGCGAATGTCTTGTAGTACGCCCGTGTCCGTATGTTGAATTTTATGTATCCGTTTGGTTGTGGCAGCGGCCGATGTTTACGACTGCTAACTTTTTTCATTAGCCATGTAGAGACTTCACGGTAATTGCAATATCCAAGTTTCTTGGATTACTTGCCAACTTGTGTGCTTTGTATTCTTTTTTCGCGTGCGCTCAAATTTGACGGCCAAGCTTGATATGGTAGCGAACTATGGACATTTAACTGATAAACTTGTGACTGGTTCTCAAGGTGTTTTTTTTTGCAGTTGCACTATTTTAGGACCTTTTATTTTCTAATGCATTTATCTTCGACCATCTTGTGAATCGAAGGACGATGATTTTGTAACTCAAGGAAAGTGTAAGAGTTTTTAATTAATTTAAAGTTTAAGCTATTGATCTACCACTCGTGGTAGATCAACAAGAGTGTTTCTTAATGCTAAATCGATTTTGTTACCCGTTGGCCTGGAGATGTATAGCGACTTCTAAGGCATTCTATCAAGACGCTGCGTTTAGATATGCAGTTTAACATTGTACATTTGACATGGTAGCACTATTTATTGATCAATAAATAGGTTCACACAGAATTTGGTGCTCAAGGTAATAAGAATATTTAAAAAAGTCAAATTAGAACAATACATTCTACAGAAGACTTCGGATCAATTTTATTACATGGAAAGTTGCCCTATCAATTTTAATCATCTAGTAGGAATTTTCTTGTGTCATTAATTCGTATATTTAAATAAAGCTTTACGATTTGTTTTGAAAATTTTCCAATTTTTCTTACGGATTTCAGCGGGGACCGAATTTAAAGTTTTGATTCCAGTGATGTGTAAACTGTGTTCAATAACGAAGTAGGAATTTACTTCTATTTCTGGTTAGGTGGGATGATGGCTGGTTTGTGGAGATATTTAATGTTTGACCCTCGTTAGTTAACGTTTTATTTATAAAATTACAAACAGGGATCTTACAGAGATCGAAAAGCTCAAGTATTTTCCAACTTTTAAATGAATTTTTATATGGGCATAGTATTCCTACTTTTTCACTGCTTTAATGGCTCTTTTTAGAGCTTTAAAAGCATGTTAGTTATATTTTTACTAATTATATAACATATAATATGTCATGCCTCCATTCCATGTCGTCAATAGAGAATGAAGTATTTTCAAAACCTCTCCAAGTAATGCATTTTCAAGTGAATTCTAAATTCGTGCTGATTTTGATTTGACGATTTCGTACTGATGAATTCATCATGCTTTATGAAGGCTGAATCTATATCTGTTAAAATGCTCAGGAAATTAAAAAAATTGGTTTCCTCACTATTGCATTTATCAATTTTGATGCTTGGCAGGGATGTGTTCCTCTATAAGGAAATGTATTGTGTTACATTTGATCGTTACTAATGCAGATTTTATTTGCTTTGAGCCACATAGGAATTTGTAGCAGTTCGTTATTAATTATATATCTAATTATAAGGGTTTCTATTACGATTTATCGAAGAAAGCGTGCTGTCGTCGACCAAAAGTATGAATTTGGAAAATAAAGTAAATTTAATTTTATCATCAAGATCGAAACAGGAGAGGTCCTAGGACAGACCCTTGTGAAACTCGATTGTTAACTTCAGTGGTGACGATTGTGCGTTATCAGGGGCCACATACCATTTCCAATTTGAGGTATGATTTGAACCAATCGTGTGCAATTCCTCTAATGCCGAACCTCATAGAGTTCTGTGAGTGACATGTTATAATATGTTACGGAATAAAAGATTTTCCGTAAGATAAAAACACAGAAAACAAGCTGTCTATCAATACGTGAGTATTGACATTAAATGATTTAAGACGACTTGTGTTGAGTTTTTAGAACGGCAACATTATTTATCGTACGGAAAATATTTTTGTTCAAGTTAAGAGTACACTATTGTTGTCTACAATTTTCTCGAACATTTTGCGGAAAATGGTTAGACAGAAATAAGTCTATAAATCTAACGGCTAATCTTTTTACAATTTTTTTTAAATGAGTGCTCCTTATACAAGTTTAAGTAAGTTTGGGACGATACATAAGAAAAAGATTGATTAGTTATGTTTGAAATGATCGCTATTATGTCAATTGTACCCATGTAATGGTACTTCAGCTGGGAGCGTTTTGAAATCCCTTGATTTGTTTTTCAGACTGTTAATGCAGTCGAGACTCTATGGAAATAGTAGGCATAAAAAAGAACGAATTGTGTTCTTAGATATGATCCATGGAATCTTAGGCAGCACTATCCCCTCAGGGGGATACAACTATTGTATCTATGGGAATTAGCGCTCCCAGGGGGACTATATGAGGGCCCGAGCTAAGGGTTAGGTATGCTTCCTTTTTGTTGAAATAACATAGGTTTTTGTTCAGTTACGGACCATCTTTTTTCGGTTCACTGCTGTCCTGTTTTTTCAACACCTACTACTTTCTTCTTGAACTTTGATCTTATTTCATAAACTTCTTTCTCATCTTACTGATTCTATGCCCTTTCTGCGTAGATTCCACGTTTCCTAAACTCCATACTAAATGGTGCCTTCCTCCTTCCTCTCTTTGGATCGCCTTTGTAGCGGATAGGGAGGCTTAAACTAACTAATAATCTAATCTTAGGAAGCACTCCGTTCATTAGTAATACTATCAGCAAATTGTTTACCTATGTTTACGAAGAAATGAAAATCAGTTGCAACATCTTTTTTTCTCGTGATATTGGACATAATCTTGCACAATAGGTTCGACTGTTTTAGCTGTATTATTTTCTGTTTTATCGTCGGAATTACGCAGGCGCGGCGTATTTTAAGCATTGGTCCCCTCAGGGGGATACAACTATTGTATCTATGGGAATTAGCACTCCCAGGGGGACTATGTGAGGGCCCGAGCTAAACGTTAGGTAGGCTTCTGTTTTGTTGAAATAGAACAGGTTTTGTTTTGTTACGGACCATCTTTTTTCGGTTCACTGCTGTCCTGTTTTTCAGCACCTACTACTTTCTTCTTCAACTTTTTCTTGTTTCATGAACTTTATTCTTACCCTACTGTTTCTGTGCACTTTGTGCATAGATTCCACGTTCCCTCAACTCCAAACTAAATGGTGCCTTCGTCCTTCCTCTCTTAGAACATCTTTGACGTGGTTAAGGGAGGCTAAAACTCTCTTATATAATAGTAATAAATCAAGCATTGGTTTCAAATTGTGGAAACGTGAACGTTGAACGGTTTTTCTTCGAGCGTTTTAGTTGCCTAATATTCAGTAAAATGACAAATTTATTTTCCTCGCTTCCTGATGAGTGTACAATTTCTTCGTACAGCCCGAGTTCAATGATTGTAAACACGAACAGAAAATCAGTTATTTGAAAAAAAGCATCTATGTACATTTCTTCAAGAGCATTAGACTTTGACGTTTTAAAAGAAATAAGTCTGACTTTTCTGTTAGCCTGTGGTATCAACTGATGAACTCATAGGTAATTCATTTTTTCCCTTGGGTATCCAAGATATGGTTCATTTCGATGTTGATTTTTAAAATAAGGTATTGTGGAGAACACTGGGAGCGTTGCAGTTTAGAGAACGCAGTTGTTCACATAGTAATTGAATTAATTTTACGCTATGAGTTTCTATTGAAGTTAAAATTTTCATTGATATCCAGGATTAAAGTTGAGATATTTTGCAACTCTACTTGATTATGTTCAAGATCACTGCTGTGTGATTTTTAATTCAGTCTACTTCGCCACCACTGCGACATCTAATTATAATCCAGAGCACTAAAATGACCGGGGAAATATTGTATCATGTTAATGTTATTCTGATTTTAAACTGAATCTCTCCGACGACATTGGTCAATCGACGAAAACCATGCCTGCGACTTGTTCTGTACTCGCTAATAAACTTGATCGCTGCAATGCCATGCCATTAGAACGTGCACCTAATTGGCTGTCCTTCGAGAGCTTGTGATTGGAAGGAAGTTGCAATTACCTGAAGGTGACTACATTTCTTCTCCCTTGTTAGCTTCATTACTCGGCGCAGGAGTTGATAAAGCAGAAGATGCTTCTCGAACTTCCTCCCTTCATTGCTATTCGATCAGCGTATTTTTGTGCTATTGTGATCATTATACAATGATGATGCGGTGTTGAGTAAATTTCAGGTATTGACCTTGATCGTAAATGTGTGTAATTCTTTGATAAGAAATGATCGAGACTCGCTAGTGATCTTTAGCAATGCAATTGAGGTAGCCGCGTGATGCTCTGGTATTTAGTTTGATAAATCGTCGTCCACTCTTCCATTACGTTTGGCATGTGTGTAAAATATTTAATTGGTACTTTCCGATAATTAGAAGTACGATTACAGTAAATGCGCACAACAAACAAGTGTCGAATCCTGTAGAGCAAAAACTTGATGTTAATTTTGACTTGGTCGATGCTGTTTGTTAAAAAAGTTCAAACGATGATTGTAATTTACCAATGACTAATCACATCAAATATTAGATGAAATCATTTTTTAGTATCCAGATCACAGCACGTTTGGCACATGAAATAAGAGCCAACAGACGTTTTGATTTACGCATGAACTGAAAAGAGTAGTTTCATTCTAGTATTATGAAGAGATGTAGATGTGCATCTCCTGTTTCTAGTAGCAAAATCTATGTGTGAGGAGAACATCAGCTCGTACTTTACGCAAATGATAGTTGTGTTTAGTACGAACGGCTGTTTAATTAAAAATTTTCCATTTATAGAGAAACATCCATCTCAATTGGTTATGTAAATTGCATCAATTTTTAATACACTCAGCGGAGAAGAAAAAGTAGATATTCTACTTGGTCCTTTCACTCAGTACCGTTTTTCTCAACTATCAGCTTGTCACGTTACCTAACACGTCATTTCCTTACATTATTGTCAAGCATTCATAAAAGAAATATCATTAATTTCTCGTGTGATTTACAGCATGTTCTTTGAGCCAGTTAACTAATTTTTTTGTTACGTTCGCACGAAAATATAGTTTTGAATTCCTGCCTTTTCGGCGCGTCAGTTTTGAACATAAATTATCTACCAACACTTTCAACATTATTCCCTGATGTCACAAAAGCCAGAGCTCACATGTCAATGCACGTGGAGACTGTCAAAAGCGTTTCACCCCACTGAGTTCATCTTGAAATATCTTTTATTACATTCATTAATAAATATCCAACTTGAAATATATTGCTGTGGGAATACATTTTTGTTGTACAAGCATTGGCATGGGCTGTCATGGCAACATATTTATCAACTAAGAACATTTATGTTAAGCCATTTTAAAAAGCCATGTAATTTATCTTTTGTATTAACTTTATGGGACTTTGTATTCTTTTCTTATTAATGTCCTAAAATATTTTTGTAAGCCTCTTATAACAATTTGTCGTTTCTTACGTTCGGGAGTATATTATGACATTATTTAGGTAGTTAACCGCATTTATTGCTCCAATTATGTTGTCAATGTTTTAGTTAGCGTGGTGCCAAAATCCTTTTCATGTTTCTGTCTCCGGTGAACTGTTTGATACCAGTATTAACAGCGTAGGAAATATCAGAAAAATATTTTATTTTCTCCGAGCTCGTTAATTGGCACGTAGGAGGGAAAAGATAGTTTTAAATGTCGACCTCATTGTCTTCGTAGAATCATTTAAATCCGCCCATTTTACTTTCGACATTAATCCCTGATATCGCGACTTCCTAGGCTCGTATTTCAATGTAAGAGACCGCTAATAAGTGGTTTTAACAATGCATCGTCACTGGTATTATGTTTTTTTAAAATTAGTATATATATATATACTAGTATATATATATACACTAAAGATATACATATTGTATATACTATATATAAATGCATTAATCAATGCTAGATTAAATCAACAAAGGGAATGCATTTTTCCATGCTTTTCTCTCAATCATTTGTATCGTCTATTGACGTGCATATTTCAATACTCATATTTGTGTATTTAAACTAACGTATATCAAACTAACGTTACTACAATTTAAAAATTTATGATGGTTATTGTATCATCTTTGTGGGAAATAACGTACTTTTCTTTTTCGTTATTTTCTGAAATCTGTACTAAATGATCGTTGCTCTTCACTCTCTTGTAATTGCTTTTTATCGATATGAAAGATATTAATATTATTTTATATGATTATAATAGTATATTTATAAATATTATAAAAGTAAAATATTTTACGCAGTATAATTGCTTGGTCTGGTTAACTGGATCTGACTAGTACAGTGTTGACCCCTGACTAACTCGATGTTTTGACCAGTGTAGTGTTGACATCGAGTAAACATCTAGAACCTGAGATATAATTGGCTTGTTTGCCGGTATCCTTGGCTGGAAGTGCAAGTGTGCTTCATGTCTTCTGGTTTTATAAGAAAGAACTATGTTTGGTTGGTGGCCTAATTTTATTCTTTTAGAAATGCTTGCGAAATCGCGAACACGTCTTGAGGCTACGTTGTATGTAATTAACCACAAAAACATTCGGTTGCGCGTAACATTGCCCACAAAAGATTTAATTTTCAGTTTGAGCGTAGCAGCCACGTCAGGAGCAGGCACAAGCTGATGAATGGACCTGTTCATACTTCCTTGAAGTTTTCGATTGTTCTAACTTTTCGTTTTGTTTCAGCAATGGCGTCGTGGCCAGCGTTCCTTGCCTTCTGCCTGCTGGTCCTGCGCTCTGCTACTGACGCTATCGGTGTTCCAGGGGTGAGTAAATGAACACGAGTTCTCCTTAATTTATCCTCTGCCGCTGCGAATATTAATGAACAGTTTCGTCTTTAAGGAGTGAGGTCTTCTGGCTCAGGATGTAATAAGACGCTGTGCTCGTGTCCGCCACCGACACTTGAAAAAACATTTTGGTGCCCATATTCCGTTTTTCGTAGCACACCCAATCGAGGGGATGCAGTTATTGTGTCTAGAGGAATGAACGCTCCTAGGGGGAATATGTGAGGTCCTTAGCTAACTGTTAGGTAGGCCTCTTTTTTAGTTCTAATATAATTTTTTGTTTTGTTATGGACCATCTTTTTTTCGATGCAATGCAATCCTGTTTTTTCACTATCTACTACTTTCTTCTTCAAATTCTATCTGGTTTCATTAACTTTTTTCTTAACTTACTGATTCAATGCACTTTGTGCAGAGATTCCGCGTTTCCTCAAGTCCATACTAGATGATGTCTTCCTCCATTTTCTCTTTGGAACGACTTTGTTACGGTTAGGGAGGCTTAAACTAACTAATCTAATCATATCGTAGCACAATTGTTGAGAAATGAGACGCACGAAAAATACTCCAGAAAATGTGCTGCTATTATACAAATCGAGAGAGATTTCTGCTAATGCACGTCACGAAACAACTGATTTTGCCTTCGAATAGAATACGATGAAGATATTTTTCTAGACTTTCATAAGTTGAAGAGGACGAAGTGGTGTGTTTTACTATTTGGAGCTTGTGAGTGTGACCGCCATGTAACTCGAGTGATTTAGATAACATCTGACGGGTTTCAAAATAAGGTCAGACGATTTTCCTCGTGCGATCATGTTGCATTGGCTGTCGGTTATACGTCCTCAGCGAACTAATTATCGTGTTGGGCCTGAACAGACAAATGTTACGCTAAAATTGACGAGTCTTTTTTCGATGCTCTCATAAATGATTGCGAATTGGCATCGACAAACAGGTTGCGTTGAACGTGCACATATTGTTCAAGTATGCAATGGATTCCGCCGTAAATTCACGTCGTTTTTATTGTTGTAGGCATTGTTTCGAACGAACGTGTTTCGAATTGAACGTGCACATATTGTTCAAGTATGCAATGGATTCCGCCGTAAATTCACGTCGTTTTTATTGTTGTACGCATAGTTTCGAACGAACGTGCTTTTTAATTTACTCGCATTCTTTTTGAAGAGTTTTGATTTTCGAAATTTTTCTCTTTTAAAAACTACTTATTCCTTTTTCTTTAAATGGTCTCTGAACTGTCCTTTAGTTTCATTTTTAAAATTTGAATTCTTCAGTCATTTTATTTCCGTTGAAGAATCTGCGTTCAACTTCCGTAAATTTAAGCATTTCGGAACGTTTTCTTAGACGTTCATTCAGCGATTTTCTTGTGATTTGTACACACATTGTTTCCCCTTGACTTCCATGCCACGCATCTGCGAGAGGGACCAACACGAGGAACATAAGTCGTTCGTGCGCCTTCAGATCGTGCTATCGAAAGTCGATGGGTCGTTACCACGCTGTTTTTGAATATTTCTCAGCAAAGCCACTGAGCTGCTTCTTTCATCTTTATATTTGCAGTTGCTCCCAATAACTGCCTTTTTATTTGCTGGATGAGCTGTCTTTTTCCGACGCGACCGTTCTGTATTGGGCTCATGATATTTATTCAGGAGCGGTCTTTTGTTGAGCTGATATTGATATTTCCTCTTTGATGAGATTCGTTTGAGCGCCCTATTTATTCCTTTTATGGAATAGATTATGTAAACGCAGATCTGCCTCCTTGTTAATGATGTCAAGTCTGGAAGCAACGATCGTGGACTGTTTGAGGTATTATTACTTGATTTTAGGTATGCATTATTATTAGATTTCATTCAAGAATTTTCAGGTCGAATTGCGTCGTTTCACGGATATCTTTTTCTTTGTCTCCTTTCATAATCAAAGCCTAAATCCCTAAGTATTCTTACCACTGAATTGTCTTTATTAGCCGAGGCAATCCAATTAGGTAATAGAAAATCATTGCAATGACCCGAAAATTTTCTCTAAGCATAACCGTTGACCTCATGAAGGGTCTATTCAGTTCTATTATCGAAATATTCTTATGCTAGTCTGCCCGTCTACATCGATAGCTTACGTCTTGAACAGACCATTTTGTAAAGCTGAAGCTTTAGACGAGCCACCTTTATTAATAATGTAACTAACAAAACTTCGATGATCTATTTCCTTGAAACGATCCATTCCCTTGAGTTACGAAACCGACTTCATATTCAAACCGGCTTACTATTTTTCTTTTATTGTTCCACGTCACTAATGTACGCGCGTATTTTTAACATTATGTATCTACCTGACTCATTCATTATGAGAGAAGCTTTAGTACTGAGCTTTTGTTAAGTTCATGAAGGTCATGGTTCACCACCCACGGTGGCTCAACATAGGTTCTTCGCTTGCACATAAGTTAGCTTTGTCAGTACTCGATGTTTCTATTGTTTCGCCTGCACGGAGCTATATTCAAAAGCTCATACTTCTTCATTCTGAAAATGACAAAGTCTAACGCGTTTGTAACGCCATCTTAGGGTGCTCACTGTGAATGCGATTAAGCCCATTACAGCCTCCACAAGCTCATCCTTCTTCACTCTGAAGATAACGTGAGGCTTAACGCGTTTGTAACGCCATCTCAAGGTGCTCACTGTGAACGCGATAAAGCCCATTAAGCCGCAACGGTTTGCCGCAACTGAGCTTATTAAAATACGAGCGGGGGCTGCTGGCACGAGTAATGTAATCGTACTTACTGCTCAACTTGTGCGGCTTTGGTCCTGCCTGTAGAGGGCGCTTTATGGACGGTCTTTAGCCCCAGCCATTTATATCACCATTTATGGGCACTCATTCCTGGTGCAAGTACGAGGGCTTCTCTCCTTGGGAAGCTCTCCTATCTTCATTTTACTCGATGTTGGATACTTAGAGTGCACTCGGTGTCGGGTGCACTCAGTTTTTGGTTCCAGAAGTTACTCTGGAAGAAGGAGGTGTCGGGATTCTATCAGTATATTTAGCATTGGAAACATCGCGCTCTCCAATGCATGTCTTTCACAGCGCGTTAGTGCTGGTGTCCGTCAACGCTCACTGCAACGCTTCTCCTGTTGCATAATTTCTGCGATTGAGTTTTATCTCATATTTTCCCTTGCTTTTTTGACGTAGAAAGCACGCCAATGGTGAACAGTTAAATAATTAAATTTGAATTTAACAGTTACAAATAACAATTTTATATTGAATTGACCAATTCTGAGTTGAAAATTTTTGCAATTAAACTAAATTTTTAACTTTAATATTTTGAAACGTCTGAAGAATGTTTAACATTTAAGCATCCTTCTGTATTTCAGTACTGGAAATACCCGCTACCACAGTATAATCTCTAAGCTTCACATGGCGAGTCTAGTTTGTCTCCATAAGGGGTCGTAAAGACGATGCAAATGTTAGGTTTTTCCGTTTTGGTGATGCTCGTATATTCCTGCTGCTTCAGCTTGGCTGCCAAGTGCGACGACATTTTTAGGTAGGTAAAGTGGAAATTTCAAATACGAATTAATTCAGCCTAGGCCAAATCCAATTCTCGCCAAATAAGGGATTTCATATTTGTATGAATAATACCCATTGCGTATCATAATCCTAAGGGATTTCGTAAGTGAAAGCTTACTCATGTTTGTCAATATTGACAGATCAATATTGACAGATCAATATTATTTGACACAATTCTTCTACGTGTGTTTCTCAAGGCTAGGAGAACAAATCAAGTCTGGGCTTTAAAAAAAGAGCTATTCAAAAAAAGTAAATTTTTCTATGGTGCGTAAGTTACATGGTCACTGTCACGAGCTCTGACTAGTGACACCTCAAGTAGTGAATGCTGAGCAAGTTATTCACTTCTTCATGAATCCCCTGATACCTAATTCGTCGTGCCTGAATATCCTCAAATCCTTATAAATCAATAACCTCCACTAAACGTGAAATAAATTACGATAAAGGATAGAAAGAAATCGCAAAGCGAATTACTTACCGCTCTCAATGCAAATGAAACGAAAATATCAATTGTTCCGTGCTCTCAGCAAAATGCAAGCGTGCTCTGAAGGGAATTGTTGCAAGTCCTGGCGGCACCACGAGCCCTCGATAACCTTTGATGCGAGTATTGTTCACAAGGCTATGGGCTCAGGTCGAGTCGGCGCAAAAATTTCAGAAGTCCCGTTTCGGGGATTGTCAAAGTTGGCAACGTCACAATAGACGTGTAATGGCCCATACTTGCGCTTTACGGTCTTCTCTCGTGTCAAGTTATTGCTTTAGCGAGCGTTTCTGCGTTTTTGTAGCATATTTTGTTTTTGTTTTGGAGACGAAGGTATTGCCCATTCAGAACTTTTCAACGGCTCGTTGTATTCTGTGGCATTTTTTTAGGTGGTATTATTATCAAAGTTAGATTTATTCTTTTATGGATGATGAAACTGTTCGGAAAACTTATAGGAGTTTAGATGAATTGCGTGCGGGGGTGCACTTTGATTTTAGCGTACAAACGGTTTTGCTTCCACTGGATACTCGAGAAAACAGAACATGTTAATTTTTTTATCTATGAGGAAGATTGTAGATAGAAATTTTCAATGTCTATGCATCATTACAGCAAGTGCAGCATCAGCAGCGGCTCTGAATTGATTCAAGTACTTTTTCGACGAGCAGACGCAAATAAATCTTTTTTTTTTTTTGTCCTTGATAAGGAGTGCTCGCTTGCAAGCGAGTCCAGCTTTGGAAGGGCATCAGCCACCGTACTTGGAGTTCAGTCGTCTGAATGTTCGTTCACAAGCGCGCTGCACGTAAAATTCAGCCCCGTCCCTCGTTCTATGTAAAAACAGCACTGGATTTCAGTCTGCTTTAAAGGTTTTTAAAGCGTGACGTGCAAGTAAAAAGTGGTTAAAGCGCTTAGAGCTTAGCAGCATCAGTGCGTTGTATCGTCCTCTCTGTGAGAGGTTCGCCACCACCACTAAAGAGGAACGAGCATTTTTATTTTTCCTCCACCTGCTCAGTTCTTCAACTTGTATTGAACATGAGTAGTACTGATGTAGTTATAGATTGCTGACCTCGTGAGTTCTTGACCCGAATGTAATTCTTGCTTTTTGTGCTACTTTTGATTTCTCTCGAAAAAGACACGCTGCAGACTTTCTGATTTAGCTCGCTTTGGTACTCGAAACTTCTTCCTGTTTCTTTGATGCACGATTTCCGAAAGCCGAAGCTAGCTCGATGCCCTTAACCGTTTTCGATAAAAAGAAATAAGATTCTTTGTATTGAACAGCGGAGGGGACTTTTTGCTTATTTCAGCTATGCGTTAGCAAATACCAATTTATCAACATCATTTTTGTTTTTGAATTTGATGTTCAGAATTTTTGAGGCAGCTTGCGAAAATTCGCGGCATGATTTATGTTCACCGTTGAGAGAATGAACTTAATTGGATACCGCTCAACGTGTCGAAAATATTACCGCTCGAGACCGGTTAAATTTATGAAACGTTCGTATAAAGACTTTATTTATATCTCAAATTTATCAAGTTTTTTAATATTCGAATTTTTTATTCGAATTTTATTGTGGTTTATAATACTCGTGATTCAACTTACATTGAGTGATGTCATGGTATTAACGAATTCAAATGTTGAAAACCGTACGTCGAAACGAACAACTGTGTTGGAAAAAGGAAGAAGGACGAATTTAGGTGTTCAGGATGAGTGTGTGACTGAAATAAATAAAATAGATTTGAAATAAGCTAAAACTGTGCCGATGAAACATTGGTGGTGCTTTAACGTCGTCTCTTGTACATTTCAATCAATTCAATCTCTTTTGAAATATTTCTCTTTTTCATCGTTACTGAATGTTAGCAAATTGGAAATGGTGGTTAGTCATTCAGAGCTTTGCAAATATTACACACAGTCGTGATAAGCGCAGTTTCATGAGACTTATTGTCGGTGTAACTTGTATCTGTTGGTTGATGAAGTATTGAACAGAATGCGTCTGTAAATATTCCGATATCCACCTGATTGAAGTTTCAATACAAATGCCTAGTCGAATCTCTAGACGAATGTCTGCCGATATCCCTGTAAATATTCCAGCTCGCTTGCTGGAATATTTACAGGGATATCGGCAGACATTCGTCTAGAGATTCGACTAGGCATTTGTATTGAGACTTCAATCAGGTTTTCGTTTAGAGATTTGACCTGGCATTCGTATAGAGATTAAACTAGGCATTAGTATTGTGTTCTTTTTCTAAGTTTTTCTTTTTAAGTCTGGCCCACATTTCAAGTACAAATCTATATATTTTAATGATTAACACAAACTTGCAAATTTGTAATACTAACCATGATATTAATTTAGAATTATCAAATTTTTGTTATGCTTTCAGCTCGGATTTCTGTTGTTGTGTATTTTTAAACATACTGCATTATTTTCAGCCGGTGACCTCCAAGGACATTCCAGAAACAGGCTTCAGCTGCGTCGGCAAAGTCATAGGCGGATACTATGCGGACATCCACATGGGATGTCAGATGTTCCATGTCTGCACACTTGGTGAAAATGGTCAGTGCGCGCGTGTTATTGTCACATGACTCGCGTGTTAATTCTTCGTGGTTCGTTTGGTCGACTCGTGTGTTATTTTGTCATGATCCGTTTTGAAGTGACTCGCGTGTTACTTCTTCGTGGTTCGTTTGGTCGACTCATGTGTTATTTTGTCGTGATCCGTTTTGAAGTGACTCGCGTGTTACTTCTTCGTGGTTCGTTTGGTCGACTAAAGTGTTATTTTGTCGTGATCCATTTACTAATGACTCGCGTGTTAATTGTTCGTGGTTCGTTTTGTAGTGACTCATGTGTTATTTTGTCATGTTTAACCTTTGAAGACAAACCACGTGCACCTGTTGTTTCACAATCACATACTTTGGGTAAATATTATCCCATTTCTGCTAGGAGAAAAGGCACAAAGTAGATATTTAGAAAAACTAAAATATTTGAAAAATTGTGATTCCTTGCTCTCCTTTCTTTCATCCGAAATTACTTGAACATAGGTATTGTACTGTGAGGGTGACATTGAAGCAAGTTCAAAAATACTGAAGAACTTGATTTAGAAAAACATTGAATTAGGTTAGCATTAGAGATTCACCTGTGTTCGGGTTCTATGGCTAGAATAATCTGTTTTCCTGTTGTAATTAATTTATTTTCCAAACGCTTTTAGATTAAGAACGATAAAAATGTTTGAAAACGTTCAGTTGGGCGGATCTATTTACATTACATTTGTATCAACCTCGTGTGTATGATTTGTGAATTCTTTTATTTTTTCACATGTTACTCAAAATCAACGAACATGCGATTATCCCGAGTATTATTAGTCTTCCATAATTGGGGTCAAGTCCGGAATCTTTGCCCAAATAGGTTTTCTGTATTTCAGTGTATGATATTCTAAAGCAATTGTTTCCCGGAGCTATTTAGTTCACCACATCATCTCAATCATTCTCTAATTTTATTTTGCACTGTAGATTTATTTGATGCCTTTCATTTTCATGTTAATGCTTTTATGAGTTCTAAGAATTTAAGAATAGACGAATTTTCAGGTACAATTCGGGACATCGTCTTCAGATGCCTCAACGGCACAGTCTTCGACCAGGAGACCCGCGTCTGCGAACGACAAGACGAAGTCGACTGCGCCAAATCTGAGAGCTTCTATCACCTCAACAATGACCTGTACGGTCCTGGCATCATCCCAGAAACTGCGTACGTACACTCGAAGTTACTAACGTTTCTTTTCTTTTATTTTATTATATCCTCTTCTAATTTTATTTTTTGTATCATTTTTATTTTGTATCATTTCCTATTTTTTATTTTATTTTATTTTTTCATCTTGTGCTTCATTTCCAGTTGTTGTGGGCTTCTTAAGAAGTTGAATGATTACTTAACTTCTCGGTTGTTACACTCTGTTGACAAATATAGGACGCTCAGTGTTACCCGACAGTTCACTGACTGCTTTTTTGATCTGTTGAGCGCTAACTCTCATACATTTCCGATAGCGTATTCCAAAATTTTGGTTGTATTTCAATTTAACGAAGCTCGCTTATTTTTTTTGATTTCAAGGACGCTTCCTCGCTATGAACCGTCAGTTTAAAACACATTTCCCACAACGCCCTCTAAAATCGTGACTGTATTTAAATTTAACGATGCTGCAACAGCAAACCTTTTTTTCCTGATAGCCTTCATTGTGTCTATTTTTGTTCAACCATCATTGAGGGACACTCAGGAAAGAAAACTGTCTCAATCTGTTTTTCTTTGAAGTGAATGAGAGCGCCTGGAAGACTTAGTGTGATATTTCCGTTTTGATTTGCCGCTCTCTTCTTGTGGGATAATACCTAAGTACGAGTATATTCCCTCATTACATAACGTTCGTCATCTGTGTAGTGCGGTGCCTTCTGTACATTTATTAGTATTTTGAGAATTTCTTGTGTGGTCAATTTGTTCAATCATTGTATAAAGCTTTTTCAGAGATGTTGATATGTCTAGGTGTCGTTTACTTTTCCAATTATTCCTATTTGTAATTTGATTTCTGTAACACTCTTGCTTACTTATGACGAGGAGAGAAATACTCGAATAAATTGACAAATAGAAGGTTTACCCATATTTTTGAGAAAATGAATTTTATTATTTGTGTAGTATTGTATACCACACAAGTTCGTACATCTGTTCTTTAAATTTCGTAAGTTTGTCCGTTTTTGGGTTTATTGTAATGATTACTCTTTTAGACTCATCGAGATAGCGTATTAGAATCCTTCACAATTAGGCCCTAGTTCGAAAACAGGGAAATATGTCACTTTGTTCCTAGTAAATCTGTTCCTTCTTGGCGGCGGTAACTTTTTCGATGGATTCGAAAAATATCTTGCTGCTTTTGAAGTAAGCAGGATTCAAGTCTGTTTTAGAGTATTTGTACCTCAGGATAGATGGGGAATGTTGCGGGATGCATACGTCATAGCCTTCTCAGCCTGAAATTACTGTGATGAATTCGATCGTGAAATAAAGATAAAAATACATTTTTTTATTCCTAGAGTGATGGATTTGATTGTAATGGAGAGGTAAAGAACCAATTTTTTGTTCCTGGAGTGATAAATTCGGTAGTAATGACTGGATTATGAACCATTATTAAATTTTAATTCATTTCCTGCTACTCTGAAAAATTAACGAGATGAACTGGCTGTTCAGGTTGACGTGTAGTTCTCTCTTTAATTTTTGCACTTGACAGTTAGCTGTAAAAACAACACTGATCATTGTAAGGTTTCACAGCGCTGTGCATGATTGTAGAATGGTAAAAAATATCACATTTTTGAGCAAATGACAAATACGTTTTTCATTGGTTTACGAGTAATTTTCCTGTAGTTGGCAGGATTTTGTTGGTTTCACTGTGTTTGATGTTATATAAATCGCTCTGTACGCAAACATTTTTGCTTCAAAATCAAATAATTGCTTGGTGTCACGGAAAGTTTAAAATCTATTTTCGTTGCTTCACGAATTAAAGTTTCTAATGTATTCTCGGTTACCATAGCTCGCGAACTCTTGTCCATACGCTTCGAAACTTTCTCTGTTTGTTGCTTTTGTTTCGTGTGAATATTTTAGCTCTAAATAGGTATGTAGCTCGAACCCTTGTTAAAAATGACCTTTTCTGTATTGCTGAATGAATTTATTTTGTATGAATTTATTATATCTTATGGGAAATAATGAGGAGAAAAGCCTTCATTTGCCTGGCAATGACGAAAATTTCTGATTATTTTTCGAATAGAGTGTGAAAAATTGATGGAACGATATTTGATTTCGTCCTTGGTTGCAGCTCTATGTTTATATTTTCTTGATACACTTTCTTCAATTAACAGACTTCTCAAATTTAAACTTGTTGTATTCTCACTTCTTTGCCTTTGTACAGGTCAATCTTTTTTCCATTTGGTACTTTCATGGTATTCGTTTGTTGTTCTGTTAATTTAAACTGAACTTTTGGGTTCGTTTGTGCTTTTTTGTACGAGTGGTAGAAATATTTTTCACTTTTCTGTTACTAAAGTCATCCACTCTACTTCGTATTTCATTTGTATGCTTTCAATTACTCCTTTTGAATCGTCATAACAAAACGTACTTTCAGAGGGCAATACTTCGTTCTCATTAAATGTTAGCAATTTGTTTTTCTTCTTCTTCTTGCCTTGTTGTTTAATTTATTTCTTTGCTCTGAATCATAGAAATTCTTACATTTCCTTTTTCTATATTTAATCTGCATATTTTCGTACTCTTCTATTCTCGTTCTTTCGTTTTCAAATGATGCTTCTCATTCTATAAATATATGTGGAGAGTGTATCGGTGTCCTGCCTAAACTCTCACGTAGCTCCTCAACACACACAGGCGCATAGACCGTGGTCACCATGAACCATTTCGTGAACATTTTTTCACAGAATTTTTCCAACAGACTCGATCCCGAGCCTCCCACAAGCGATGCCGAGTCCCTGGTTCTCGATCCCCTCGAGGCTTTAATGGGGGACAAAGCTCAACCCTTAGACTCGCCCCCATCTCCTCTCCCTGATCCTCCAGTAGGCCCAAGTTCGTCCAAAAACTCTCGGTCGTTCTCAATAGGAGCCTCTGCCCTCCCAGTTACCCAACATTCAGTCCCCTCCTCTACCACAACCCCTCAACCTCCTGCATCGTCTTTCCGGTTCCCAACCGTAGCTCCCGCGAGCGCAACTTCCCCCTCTGATGGAGTCACAGCTTCCACTACCCGCATGACTACCTCAACCTCGTCAGTAGGTATTTCGGTCCCAGCTCCTCCATTTACGGTGGTCAGTAGGCGCACCACTTCGTCGACGTCTGTGTCTGCGTCGTCTCGCGTTCATATCCAGACCCCGATATCTCAGTTCTCCCTCAACCAAGGCTCCGATAGCCAGAAGCACCCAGCACCCCATCTGCGACCGTCATTATTAAGGTTGGCAGCTCAAGGAAAAAAGACCTTACAACGAGAGACGTTGGAGACTCCCGATGAGTTCAAAGTCCCTCCTATATCCGAAAATCCCCCTAACATTCCCTCAACCCGACAACCTCCCCCTGATTTCGAGGACGTGCTTAGGTTACCTCGTAGCAATCCTGATAGGTCCAACGTAGAACGAACTATGAGACACTTTCGACACTTGTACAAACGCACCAAACGACAAACCACTCCTGTAGAAGAAGGCACCTCTAATGTCACTAACAGACGCCGTGCGTCATTTCGCACTTCCAGAAACCGAAATTTGAGTAGACCTTCCATAAGTTCTGTAACTTCCTCTTCTTTGACAGATCGATCTCACGGACTTGGGACAGCGGACGTTGCCCGTAACCAGAGGACAAGGACCAAAACTTCTTCTAATTCTTTCCCTACAGCTGACTCACTAACTACTATTACAGGTTCTGACTCTGACCGGCCTATTGACGCAAATAATAGCTTTGGTGATTCTTCTCTGCCAGTGTCTAATATTGATTCTGTTGTTTCAAATAGACGTAAGAGCAGTAGAGGAGGTAATGTTAGAGCCAGAAATGATGAAATTGTTTCCAATGTTCAACGTGGACTCTCGAGTCGAGTCTCATCTCGTGGACGTTTCAGATTTATCCGTAAAGAGGAAGAAAAGCGGGACAGAGCTCGACAATCTGCATCTGTCACTCCTGCTCGTCAGCAAACTCGTAGACAACCTGTATCTAGGACCGCTCCGACGTTGGGGACTCCCTCGGATGCGTTGCTAACTCACAGCGAGGACGTCAATTTATCTCCACGGAGAATAGTGTCACCATTGAAGCCTTCCTTGTCTTCTCAACCTAGTCCTGTTGCAGTCGACCGCGAAATCTTTTCTACGTCTGCGTTTTCTCAGCAATCGTTGCCTAGAATTCAGACTGCACTGGAAACGCATGACGTAAATAGCCAAATCGTTGATCCTCTTGATCCAACTTCAAGAGGCGATTCTGCCGACTCAGCAACCACGACGACCACCACTACAGAAACACCGATCGTGTATCCAGAGACTAGTTTCTCCTGCAGTGGGAAGGTCCTCGGTGGCCTTTATGCAGACGTCGAGGCAGGCTGTGTGATGTTCCATATCTGCTCTCTAGAGCTTGATGGAAGGTTAGAATATTGAGTTTGGTGTTTTTCAAGTAATATATGAATGCTCTTAGAGGTAAAAATATGTTGCTGTAGTTCCACATCTTCTCTCTAGAGCTTGATAGAACGTTAGAATAAGGAATTTGATGTTTTTAGGTATTATTTTTTTAAATGCTCTTCCATGTCTGCTCCTTGGAGCTTGATAGAAGGTTAGAATATTTAATTTGATATTTTTCATGTATTGTTTTAATGCTCCTCTATGTTTGCTCTCTAGAGCTTGATGGAAGGTTAGAATATTAAGTTCTGTATTTTTTAAAGTATTTTTGTTATGCTTTCAGGAATATATAAGTTCCATTTTTGCTCTCTAGAGTTTGATGAAAGGTTAGAATATTGAATTTGGTATTTTCAAGAATCATTTTAATGCTCTTAGGAACAAATAGTTCCATACAGTGCTGTGCAAATTAGTTCGGACAGTGGTGAAATAAGACAATTATTTGCTAAATTAAAGTTCATTTAAAAAACATGTCGAGTATATGACAGTTGGTATATTCAATAGAAGGTATGACTTCCTCTCGCTTTTACAAGCATTTGTACTCGATTTGGCATAAATTTGACAAAAGTTGGACGTATTTCTGCTATTTCTTCATCATGGTACCAGACCTTAATAACAGCAACAATCAGCTTTTCATTGTCCAACAGTCTTCTTTCTGGAGCGTAAATTTGACCATTACCCTTTGATTTTCTATGGGATTTATGTAAGGAGAATTTCCAGGCCAGTCTAAAACCTTTAGTCCACTTTCTGCAAAAGATGCAAACATTTTGCGTGAAGTATAGCATGGAGCGAGATCCTGCCGAGAAATGATATTTCCATCAGGAAAGTTCTTCTCATCATAGGAAGCTTGTGAGTCTGCAATTTTGCTTCTTATGTCTTCAATACAAAGTAAATTTGTCTGTAAGTAAGCTGTCTGCAATAAAAGGCAATTTGGCACTCACTTGCTTCCTATGATAAGGACTTTCCTAATGGAAATAGCATTTCTCAGCAGGATCTCGCTCCATGCCATACTTCACGCAAAATGCTCGCATTTTTTGAAGAAAGTGGACTAAAGGTTTTAGACTGGCCTGGAAATTCTCCTTACATAAATCCCATAGAAAATCAAAGGGTAATGGTCAAATTTACGCTCCAGAAAGAAGACAGTTCGACAATGAAAAGCTGATTGTTGCTGTTATTAAGGTCTGGTACCATGATGAAGAAATAGCAGAAATACGTCCAACTTTGGTCAAATCTATGCCAAATCGAGTACAAATGCTTGTAAAAGCGAGAGGAAGTCATACTTTCTGCTAAATATACCAACTGTCATATATTCGACATGTTCTTTTAAATAAACTTCAATTTAGAAAATATTTGCCTTTTTTCACCACTGTCCGAACTAATTTGCACAGCACTGTATCTGCTCTCTAGAGTTTAATGGAAGGTTAGAATATTGAACTTGGTCTCTTTTTCTAGCATTATTTTTGATGCTTTGGTAATTCTTCATACCCTAAATTTACAATGCATCTGGCCCCCATGTATGAGCGGGGAATCCGTTGAGTCAATTAACTGTAGTGCAAATGAGCGAAATTCAAAATTAGGTTTTTAGAAATTCTGTTAAATATGTGAAGGCTTAACACTTTGGCTGCAGCTCGTTAATCATGTTCAATATTCAACTCAAATTTGAGTTTTAGTTATTGATTTTGAGTCCCCTCAGGAGGATACAAATAGTATCTATGGGAATTAATACTCCCAGGGGGACAATGTGAGGGCCCGAGCTGAGAGTTAGGTAGGCCTTCCTTTTGTTGAAAAAAAAAGCTTTTGTTATGTTAAGAATCGTCTTTTTTTAGGTTCACTGCTGTCCTTTTTTCTTCAGCACCTACTACTTTCTTCTTCAACTTTGATCTTGTTTCATGAATTTCTTTCTCATCTTACTGTTTCTAGGCATTTTCTGCATAGATTCCGCGTTTCCTTAACTCCATACTAAATGGTGCCTTCTTCCTTCCTCTCTTTGGATCGCCTTTGTTGCGGATAGGGAGGCTTAAACTAACTATAATCTAATCTATTGATTTTGAAAGTACAAACATTTAATGGATAGTTCCTTCATTAAATTCGGATTAAGTGTATCTGAAAAATTGAGTTAATGACTACTCTCGCAAGATATGTGTTTTTGAATGGTGATAATCCGCGCTTCAATGAAGCCTTTTTGCCATGAAACTCCACGTCGAATCCAACTTTGAATATAAAATGCATTTGAGTGCACAAATGACAGTTCATTAATGAGACAAGTAAAAATGTATTTTTATGAATGATTCACATAGCGTGATGAAATTTACGTAAGGGTATATTTTCAAATCTTAGTAGTTTTTGAAGTGCAAACTACGAAACAAATTATAATTGTTTACAGTTATTATTTAATGAATGACTAATCAATTCGTTTTAAACACAACTGTGAACAGGCGAATTAACTGTTGCGTTTTTCAGCGCTCTGGACAACAAATTCTTGTGCGGCAACGGCACCATATTCGACCAGAAGAGCAGAACGTGCAGCGAGCCAGCGGCCGTAGATTGCCTCAACTCTGAAAACTTCTATTACCTCAACGACCACTACCAGCATCCAGGTGAGTATCTTGATTGTTTCGGCAAATTTTTGTAGAAAATTTTTATTATCTCTACGACCACTACCAGCATATCCAGGTAAAAATCTTTTTTGCTTTAGCAACTTTTTCCTTAGAAAATTTATATTATCTTAATGACCACTACCAGCATCCAGGTGAAAATCTTCTTTGCTTTAGCAACTTTTTTTAAAGAAAATTTCTATTATCTCTACGACCATTACCAGCATCCAAGTGAGTATCTGATGGTTTTAGCAAGTTTTTTGGGGTTTGTAAGGAAAAGTTCGTCGTTATGCAACCAAGCCTCCCTCTCAGGGGGATGCAACTATTGTGTCTTTAGGAATTAGCATTCCCGGGGGGAACAAATGAGGTTTAGTTCTAAAGGTTAGATAGGCTTTCATTTTGTTGAAATAAAATAATTTTTGGTTTCATTACGGACCATCTTTTTTTGGTTCACTGTTGTCCTGTTTTTCTGCACCCATTACTTTTTCCTTCAAATTTGATTTCTTCATGAACTTCTTTCTCTTTGGTGCCTACGTCTACTCTTCCACCACAATCCCAGTTGAGATGGGTGTGTGGGAGCGCTCTGGGTCTAGTTTCCTACGTAGATAAATATTTGAGTTGTATTTCTCTTTCTATAGTTTAGTTAAATTTCAGCTCGAGGTAATTTTTTTTGTGCTCAAGTACATAAGATACGAGGAATCGATTGAAAAAAGTTTGCTATTTTATAAATACCGAGGCTCGATTGTGGAATAAGTATTAAGATTTGTGTAGATAAACACTATGAAATTTTTCGATGTTCATTCGGGAAATGAAATTAATCAAGTCATTTCGATATTTTCAATTATTAATTTATCAAGAAATAACAGCGCCCTAAGGTTCCCCTTTTATTTTAAAGATAAAACTCGGCGGTTGGTTGGCCATTTCCTTACTATGTCTATGTCAAATACCTGCATGAGTTCATTGGGTCGTACTGCACAGGTTGTGCTAAAGTACGACTCAGTTGGCTACTACACTCGTTCATTTCAGTAGTCGATTACAAATTAGCTGAAATGTGATGAGGTTTGTACTGCGTACGTTTCTTATCAAATTAACTTATTTGGGACATTGTAAAGCGAATTTGATAACATATAGAGCTGTATCAATGATTTATAACATTTCCAGGTCAGATTTTTCTGTGTTCAGATCATTTTTGCCTGAAATCATTCGTGTTGTGTGGTTAACAGAACGGTCGTCTTAAGTTTTCCGATGATTTTTTTAGTGTTGGTTTTGACTATTCATTATCGTTTCAGTGCCCGTGGACATCAGAACCTTACTGGAGGAAACTACGTTCGATTTCCCTCGTTTGGATAACGCTGCTCCTGCAGATATCTCTGCTGCAAGAGAGATTGTTGTAAACCCACAGCGTGCGGCCTCGCTCGCACCCTCTGCGCCCAGCGCTAGAGGCTCCCGCACGATTTTCTCCACTTCGCTGAGTTTTAACGGCCGAAGTAAACGATCAGCCAAAGGTAATTTTTGGGTTACTGAAATAGAATTGATGTGTTGTTGTTCACTCAATGTAAAATAGGAGCCGATACTGAAGGCCCTTCGGTTAGCTGGCATATGAGCTTGTGCGAGAAATATTTGTTTTGTGCATCACGTTTTGCCAATGTTTCAACTACAAAAAATAACACCTAAAGAGCGCTATTTGCACTGTTATTGAACGCCATATGATCCTAAATTTTTTTCTCTTTCCTGTTGAACGATCATTGAGAAAAGTCTTTCATTGGTTGTTCGATGCTGAATAACCACTTTGAAATCTCTTGTCTATTTTTTCTGTATCAATTGGAATTAGCGCTCCCAAGAGGAATATGCGAGGTCCCGAGCTAAAAGATATGTAGGCCTTCCTTTTGTCGAAATATATTTTTTTTTTATACGGGCCATCTTTTTTCGGTTCTCTGCTGTCCTTATTTTCAGCACCTACTACTTTCTTCTTCTTCAACTTTTATCTTGTTACATAACTTCTTTTTCAACTTACTATTCCTATGCACTTTGTGTATAGATTCTGCATTTCCTTAATTCCATGCTAAATGATGCCTTCCTCCATTCTTTGGAACGCCTTAGTTGCGGTTAGGAAGGCTAAAACAAATATTTAATCTTACCTACTTTTCTCTCGCTTAATTTACTGTTTCTTTGCGCAAGATTGCGCGTGTGGAAATTGTGCATAGGATTCTCATTTTAAATATTCCAGAATACATGGTTCTTTCTATTTGTCCTGTTCTCTGTTGCTATCTTCGCTGAAATGCGAGAAGATTTTTATTTTTTATTATCGTTTGGTATGATACATTTCCTTACCTCGTTTGACTATTTATTCTTTTTATTTCATTAATGATCTGTAGGGTTTAACGAAATTATGTACATTGATTTTTCATTTTTTATTTCATAAATATAGTAAAGAAAAAGGTTCAACTATATTAAAATATGTTAATTTTTTTTAACCAGAAACTTTTGTACATGATAGCTAACTTTAACTTTTTTGTGTTTCCAGTTACGAACATGAAGAAGAAGGCAAAAGTTGTGAGGAACAACGACGCTCTGTGTCGGACGAGGCCGCTCGGCTACCCCGTAGCCGACATTGCAACTTCCTGCCGCTCGTTTTCTATCTGCAAGAAAACTCGAAGTGGAAATAAAATGCGAGTTAGCCACACGTGCAAACTCGGGACTCTTTTCTCTCAAAGGAACAAAAAATGCAAGCTGTCTCACAAAGTAGAATGTGTGAACGAGGTACTGGAAGAGTTTCTATCTTCACGTGTATCTCCGACGCCTGAATTGGACACAGTTTCTCAGCCCGACTTAATGAATAACAAATTTAATTTGAAGGATTTGGCCCGCGGTTCAGCGTCGCAGTCTCTTGTGAAAGAGGATCTTTGGAAGCCTTCCAAATCTCTGAAGACATTGCATCGGTCTATGCCTTTGCTAGTGTCTCGTAGGTTAAGAAGAAGTGCTTTGGCACCTTTGGTCAACAGCGTACATTTCCACAATCACATGGACGACGCTAGAATTCGTCGAGCTCTTTACAGTCTGGCAGCTTTGCAGGAATGGGTCAGGAAGAATGGTTACAGTTCGACTTTCATCGAAATGTACTCGCTTCATAATGCTGATGAGCCTGGTTTTGTTAAGAAGAACAGGAATAACGGTAAGGAGCTTGCCTCTATCAGCTACTCTGAGCTACTGCAGCCAGTTTTGCGACGGAGGAAGAGAAGTTCGTTCTTCACTCAGTTCGGACCTAAAACTGAAGATTTTTCTGAGCTTCGACATGTAAGTAGCCATCCGCCGATTTCTGTTTTTGATATCATGGGCACACTGGACATCGGCGGTAGCAGCAGGAAAGCGACTGACGACAAGAACACTGTAAAAATAATTTCTGGATTTTCATCGGTTGTAACTTCAGCGAGTGACGACAAATCACCAAACGAAGAGTCTAAACAAGAGAAAGATAAGGCCTCTTTAATTTCAAACGGCAACAAAACTATTAACAAGCTGCCACAAAATGGCTCGAAAGGAAAAAATGATGTAAACGGGTTTGCTTCATCTTCGTTTGTTGACCAAACTAGTGCAAGCAGTTTCTCCGAGTCTACCACTGCCATTTTTGAGCCGACCACTGATCGCTCCATTGACACTACGGCCAACCCTGATAGCCTAATACTCGTTTCTTCAGCAACTCCTGCAACGCTCGCTGTACATGATGCCTTTGTCGACATCAGTGGGTCGCCAGATGAAAAAATGATGCCTTCTCCTACCATAGACTCTTCAACTTCCATTCATCCAGAGGAAACTGCTCTTGAAGTTTCAAATTTAGACTCTGAAAGTACAGCGTTGAATCAATCAAAGGCCAGTGATTCTAAACCAGAGATTCTTCAGCCATCGGATACATCACCCACTTCTGAAGATGTGAATTTATCACCGAGCAAACCTGAAATCTCTTTGGGTGAAACAATTACCGAAGCTGAAGATGCAATTGCCACAACCATCGCTCCGCTTCCGGAAGTCGAGTCTCCCGTCACAGATGTTTCAGTTGGCGATGTTGAACCGCAGTCTTCAAGTCTTTCGTCGACGACACAGTTGCCTCTTGTCGGCGATACCTTTGCTAATGAATCTTCGTCTTCTTTGAACGAGACCTTGTCAGGTGAACAGGTGGAGGATGTTTTGAGTAACACGACTGCTGAGATAACGGCAGCAAATACTACAGCTGAAATATCTCCCGAGGATCCCGTGAATACTCGTGGCTCACATCCGTCTCTTGATGGTCATTTTACTAAAGAAAACTTACCAGAAACAAACTTCACCTGCAAAGACAAAGAGCTGGAACAATTTTACGCTGATCCTGAAGTGAATTGCCAAGTATTCCACTACTGTTCACCCGGTTTCACCAAAGACCAAGTGTTGGATTTGAGATTCTTGTGCACTGGGACAACTCTCTTCGATGTAAAGACACAAAAATGTGGTGACAGCAGCGAGGTTGAGTGTGACACATCCGTTGGGTCTTCAACTACGAGCACTACTAGCCCATCAACGACCTCAGCTAGCACCACCACAACTACGACGACCACTACCACCACTACTACCACCACAACAACCACTACAACTACCACCACTACACCTCCTCCGACCACTACTTCAACTACAACTACCACAACTACCACTACAACGACGCCACCACCACCTTCCACACCTGTTCCTGCGGAAGAAGAGAGCGAAGTGCTGGATCCTTCACTCCATCATCACCTGAGCGATAAAAATGGTGAAATTAAGAGCGAAAACGAAAGTTCTCACAACTGGGACAAATTGAAGAAGAATATTACACAAATTGAACAAATACTGCCCGAAAATGAGACGAAAGCCATCGAATTGATGGATTCGAGTGCTTTTGTTGTAGAGGGTACGACCCAAGCTCCAGACCTAGATGATCACACCGGATCCATAGTGCCATCTTCAGTACCTACTGATGCATTGCATGAAGCCAAGAAAATCAACGCGCAACTAATTGAGACCTCGACGATCTCCTTTGAGGGAGACTCCTCTGATGTCGAAGAAGAAAAATCTACATCATTGCCAGAAGTTGATGTTGTCGACTTATTCTTTCCCAGTAACCCGGAAGTTATTGCGAAAGAGGCGGGTGTCTCAGAGACCACGCCAGAGCCTGTGGAAGGGGAGCTCATCGATGGCCCTGTTGAATCAGAGCCAGTTACGGATGAAGTCCCTGAAAGCGTAACCGTAGTGCCTAGTTTGTTAGAGTCCGAATTAACTATCGCAACCGAAGTGAATGTTGAGGAGGCGAACGTTCAAGATGGGACTGGTGCTCGCATCTCTTCTGACTTACCAACTGAGGACATTGCGCAGTTGGGTGTGGAAGATGCGATTATATCGCAGTCGTCCAATAGTGAAACTATAACTGTCGTACATACAACTCCATCCACTGTCATTGACACTGCTAAAGAAGCTGATGATAGTTTCAGTGGATCAATTACGGAATTGGATGGCGAAAAACCTGAGGACGCCATTCAAGTTCAATCTCCTTCGATGGGAACTGTCTCCGCCGATGTTTCTTCATCACCAGCTGATTCTGTTCCTTCTAATTCCACTGTTTCATCAGTTATGTCTTCTTCCTCCTCCTCGCTAGCTAATACCGAATCGCCATCAGCTGCTTCTGTCGATGCTACTTCAGAGGTATTACCTTCTCCCGAGGTGACATCAGTAGCAGCTCTTGAAGTCTCACCGACAAATATAATTCTTGAATCCCAAACAGAATTGCAAGATTCTGTGCCTGAGGAAGAACTTGTATCAGAAGATACCATTCAAGAAAATCGAGCGACTGAGCTACCTGCTCAGCTAATGCAAGCGTTGAATGAGTCATCAGACAATAGTGAAGTCTCTTCAGTCATCCGTTAGGTGTTAGCTATTCGTTAGATAACAAAATTGTTAACTCCATTGGTACTGTTTGTTGCTTGAATGTACCAGAATTTTCTAAAGTAAGAGCTTCTTCACTATCCTGCAGAAGCGAAGTTTAGACGACGTTAATCTTAAACTACGTATGTCAGATGCCAAATTTTGAAATATTTCTCCCTTTCCGTCGGTTGCTAAGACTCTCTGTATATAGACATCATGTTTCCGCTTTCCTTTTTAATTTTTTGAACTTCAAAACATGACGATGGAAAGATTACTTTTCCCCTCGTCATCTTAGACCGGCATTTTAAACATTATGTTTGATACATTTTGTGGATTTGCAAAACAGTATAGAGAAGATTAACTGTGTAGTAGCATTTCATTGACAGTTCCTGTGTCGTTTTGTTTTAGCTTTCATTGTGATATATCACAATGGAATAGAGTTTGTTACTGTGTTTTTGGGCAGAAAATCTTAAAGCCTCATTTTTTTGTGCTGTTATTCCACTTTGCTCACGAGAACATTATTTTAACGTTGCTCACTGGCTGGTAGGTTTTTATATTTAATCGTCGATTTTTTCGTAACATATTGCTAAGGAACTTGTAGGTAGTTGTGCGATTGAGTTTCATAGATTTTTTGCCAGCTGCAAGAGCTCGTGCCAAAAGAGGAACGTTCCTATTGTTGTCTTCTACGTTTTCAAGAGTGACAGGAGTGTTGAAATGTCTTATGTACGATAAACTTAAGCTAATGGATTAATTAATTTTAAAAAACTTTTCTCAACCATTTTGACCGGCCTCGCTAAAGTGTGTAGCACCCACATGAAGTTTTTAATGCTTCTGATTTGACTTCAGAATCAAGTGAGTGAAAGTGAATGGCCACGTAGTGCTGTTTGAAAAACACTTAAACGAGTGATTGAATCACGGTGAAGTGACGATATTCGGTGGGCACGGCTTAACTCGTGTCGTAGATGTAATAAACTCTGTGATAGCGAGCTGAACGTGGAGTTAGATTTGAAGTACCACTTCAGTAGCAGTTTGGTATGCATCTATAATGTGAGAGATAATGCACAGGTGGCACGTGTATGTGTGTTCTTTTAACGATGATACCATGATGAATATTCGGAGTAGAAATATTTCGTTTAAACCATAGTTTTTTGAGGTTATTAACCGGTGATAGTTTTTTTGCACAACCGTGTACGAGTTTGATGATAGTAAAATATATCAGTGATGTAATTATTTAATTTTTGGTTTTTATGAAGCTTACTTCGGTGGGTAAATCAGAAACACCATAATGCTTCATGTTTGTAAAACAATATCTGAGGGAAGAAGTTCTGACAGTTGTGTTTGTGAAATAATTCTTGGGTTTCGCTAATGTATGTCAAGTGCGTTTTTTTTTCGATAGGCTAAATGGGCCCCATCTCATGTCAGCATTTTGTTATTTCATGTCTTACTGGGCATGCGTTACAACGTTGACCGTTATGGGTTAAACTGAAGTTAAATATTCAACTCAAATTAAAAGTCAATTGTAGTAAGCAATTTCGAAAATGGCAAACATTTTAACTGGATCGTGCCGTTATTTAGCTTTGATTAAGTGTTCATAAAAATTGAGTTTGTGGTTATTGGTCAGTCAGTAGCATTGAGGAAATTCCCTCCGGAATAATTTCGCGACCAACATGTTGAATAGAGAAGCTTCAATTAGACGAAACATAGCATCACCGACTATTGTGAAGGCGCAACGTAAAAAATTGAAACTTGAAGGGTTTATTCTCAATTGGAAAACTACCGGCTGTTTTTTCATAACTTCTCTTGTAATACTACGCGGTCTTACGAACTGTCATTTATTTCTTGTCTCAGAGACAGCAGAGCTTTATGCTGGCCTTGCTATGGGTTAAATTTTGGATATCAGTAGGTCGCTGAATTGTGCTGCACTGAGCGATAGGTCATGTTTAATGTATCGAGTCTTTTCAGACCTCAATTACGGTCGCGGATTGATTGTAGGTAGCAGCCTTTCAATAGATACCTTATTAACTTTGTATATTAAGTATAAGTAGTTAAACTTTCCACGTGGAGTCGAGGTGAGCATTCAAAATACTATTTTGGAAGGCGAGGCGGCTCACATGTGCAGTGAGCGAATGAGAGTGTAGTTATTAAGTGTTGAAATAATTGTTGTCATATTTATTATTAGGTTAGTGAAACTATCAGGCGAGATAATGAAACATGAGGGCCTTTAGTCTCATCAGTATCACTTCTTTATTTTTTCGAAGATAATAGACTCAATTAATTGCTATGTAAAAGCGGTATGAATATTTAGTTTCTTTTTCACTTCTTTTAAACCTTTGATTCGCCATTATCGTAACTTAGACATTACTCGCTACTCTGGACCAGAGTTGACCGCAACAAGGCTCGCGCCAGAGTTGACCGCAACAAGGCTCGCGCCAGAGTTGACCGCAACAAGGCTCGCGCCAGAGTTGACCGCAACAAGGCTCGCGCCAGAGTTGACCGCAACAAGGCTCGCGCCAGATTTGACCGCAACAAGGCTCGCGCCAGAGTTGACCGCAACAAGGCTCGCGCCAGAGTTGACCGCAACAAGGCTCGCGCCAGAGTTGACCGCAACAAGGCTCGCGCCAGAGTTGACCGCTACAGGTGACATTCATCCATGGCGCTGGTGCACTACATGGTTCATGTACAGACAAAGTGCTTGTATATATACTTTTTAGTGCCAGACTTCGTAGATTTTGTGTAGCTCTCAATAAACATCGCTTTCAATTTGTTTCTTCCATCTCCTTGTAATAATTCAATACTAGATAAGGAGTGTGATTGAACAGGAAGAATGATGATCGATTTACAAGAGCGCAAAAACAAAATTTGGTTGAATATTATATTTGATATCTAGGAGACGTTCGTGGAGACACGGAGCCCACAACAAAAGAAATTAATGATCATGCATTTCTTCAAGTTCCCGTACTGATCACAGCTGATTCAGCGGTGGGTAACCAAGGATACAAGGGTTATACACTCTGAACAAATTCGACTAAATGAGTTTCGCTATTAAATCGCTTTTGAAGCGT
Organism: Platorchestia sp. MABIK; assembly: GCA_014220935.1. Classification (NCBI taxonomy): domain Eukaryota; kingdom Metazoa; phylum Arthropoda; class Malacostraca; order Amphipoda; family Talitridae; genus Platorchestia; species Platorchestia sp. MABIK. The sequence goes on from JACJUY010002191.1 coordinate 74,919, forward strand.
TCAGAGGGACTAAAAACTTGATAAATTAAAATATTCTCAGATATTGCAACATTGTGCGGTTTTCAGTTTAGATATTCGGCCCACTAATATTCGTAAATAACACAACCTATAGGAGAGTCATCCTGAAGAGCGTCAAGCTTGCATGAATATAACTATAAATGCAACGTATGCATATGCAGTAAATAAAAAGTTTTGTTCCATGGATTCGCTCAACAGGCGTTCAAACGTAGAAAGGGTTGAATGATAGGTATTGAGTGGTGTAATAATTATTCAATAGTTTTAGTGCAAGATTAGGTTTCCGTATCCATTCTACAGCATTCATTCGCAGAACGAAACGCAGTAGCATTACAATTTCTCGACAAAAATGTAACTTCTCAAGTCACATTTGTTCGAACACACAGAAATGTGCATTACAGATTGTGTTTCTATATTTTTCAATTGTTTTCCTTTCAAATAAATCTACTCGTTTCAGCTTATCTACCTTCTAATGAACTTTGATATCGAAAATCGGCTGTTCCGAGTGCCTTTTTACGCTAGCTTTCACAGTGAGTTACTAAATTCTATCACTGATGTTTTCACTCCATCAAGATATACATTTTTCAAGAACGCTTTCTTTATGTTTTTCCAACGCTAAAATATAACATATTACTTTACGTACCTGTAAGATGAGATCAGTACAAGTCAGAAATTGGTCAAAGAGTGAAGAAAATAAGTGAAGAGTTGCCATTTACTCGTCATGTTTGTCCTCGCGGTTGTGCACCTCCATTCTGGCCTTCCAGTCAGACGTGACGGTGAGGGCGTCCAGAGCTACTGCCTCGCCGCACATGGGGCAGTCTCCGCCCTCCTCCACGAGCCTGCAGCCAAATCACATGAATGAACACAGTGGCGTGTGAACAAAAGAGCAAAATTTAATCCAATCAAAAGGCAATATTAAGCAAAGAATCCAAAAGCAACGATTGTGTACAAAATCTATTCCAAAGGAATTGAAGAAAAATGATTGACTCATAAGACGAAATAGGTAGTCGTGAATGGAACGCAATTTGCAAATTAAAACAGCGACGTGTGAACAAACAAGCAAAAATTACTCCTAATTACTCAAAAATTAAAAATGTATTCAAGATAACTAGGTGAAGATGGTCTATACAACGCCTATGAGAGCAACTACTTTTTCTAGTAATTGTACAGAAGGATGTGTGCATGGTTTTCCTACTACAGAAATCCTACTTATTTGATCAAAAATTCTTATATCTCATGAAATTTTAAGGAAACTCTGCAAGGAAAAGTTTTGAATCCGCCAGTTGAATTTCGGGTTTTTCCTAGGGCGAATCAAATTGAGAATGACTTTAAAACCGCGTTTTCCAATTCTCAAGTCATTGCCAGTAAGAAATCAGAGAATTTTCAACATTTTTATTACGCAAATATTTTTTGTAAAATACGTGAGGGTACATATTTTTTTCACTTTTCCATTCAATGTTTCCATACGCAATGAAACTTTTTGACAACTTCAGTACTCGGTTGCACATCAGGAAAACTACTTATTTGACCAAAAATTCTTATAAATACCTCATAAAATTCTGCAAGGAAACGTTGTAAATCCGCCAGTTGAATTTCGAGCTTTCCTAGAGCGAATCAAGCGGAGATAACTCTAAAACCGCGTTTTCCAATTCTCAAGTCATTGCCAGTGCGGAATCAGAGAATTTTCAACATCTTCATTCGGCGAAATTTCTGATGAAAAACGAAAGGTTTATATACCCTTACGATATATTTTCACTTTTTCACTCAATGTTTCCAAAAGTACCTCCTGTTTTTCTTTCTATAGTTGAGAGTTAATTTTTTCGCTCTGTTTTGCTTTACGAGGTAGTTTAGTTTTTGAGAGAATAAAGCGCGAATTTGATTTTTTTGCTTTTTTCTTTGTTGCATAGAACGAACCGTTCTGGGTTTCAGAAATGTTGGAATGATTTCCGTGGAAGAAGGACAAACGTTAATGGAAGCGTTTTTACTTTTCCTTCGACATATTGTTAATGTAGCTCATTACCAAGTTTGAGAATCAAAATACTTATTTTCTTTTTGACCTCATTTTCGAATTTGATTTCAAGCTCCTCCTACGTTTCTAAAAAAATATTTAGTTAAACATCAATTGAACAAACACGCATTGATAATAAACACACTTTGTTCCACGACGCACTTCTTGATGAACGCACGCATCATTATACCATCCTTGCACACCCAAATTATGCCAAGTATTTGACTCGTACTTTTTGCCCAAAAATATCAAATAATGAGCATAACTCCTAATTTTCTCTGAAGGTACTCTGTCCTACATATCGCAGCACAAAAGATACTGCTATGAATGAAGTGCCACACAATCTGAACGCACTTCCAAAATAGCTTGGATAATATCGGGAGCCCAATCTTAACACTCGGATCGCAACATACGTCACCGGCGGTCACGGAGGGGATTTTCACAATGCTGCTGACCGACCAGTAGTCCCAAGCTCAATTTTCATTAATACTTCATCAAAGCTAAATGAAGGCATGATCCCGTTAAAGTTTACCATTTGCAAAATTGCTTACTACAATTGTCTTTGAATTTGAGTTGAATATTGAACTTCAGTTTCACCAATTGCGGTCAAGGTGTTTATTATTGTACTCCCACTGTTGACCATTTTGTTACCCACATTGAAGATTTAGTTGTCTGTTTGATAATAAGTATACTCTTACGTCTAACTTGCAACCATGTATACGTGGTAAACATATCAAATCTAGTTGATAGATAATTTCAAATGGAGTTATTAATTTGCCAGAACTGTGTTGCCAAAAATTGTATTACGCTTACGCATTTTCGTCTAATACGTTAAAGGTATTGTACCAACGTATTATAGCATAATATGTTTATAATTAACACGACAAGCAATTACTTCCACATGAGTGGAAGAACAAAAACAGTTTCTTTCACAAAATCGCAAACCTTCAAGGGCCATTACCTCGAATACAGTAACGAATTCGCTCGCCCCATTTGGCGCAACACACCACAGTTAACGTTAGTGCCCAACTCACTTGATGAAATGGGAGCAGATGGCAGGGAAGGAGCACTCGGGGCAGAACGTGACATCGTCCGCAACTATGTGGCGACCCTATAATGAGATGAAAAACGTAAAATACAGATAAATGCCTCTCAGGGCAGAACATGATATTGTCCGAAACTATGGGGCGACCCTATATTGAGATGACAAACGTAAAATATAGGTAAATGTCTCTCGGGGTAGAATATGATATTGTCCGCAACTATGTGGCGACCCTATAATGAGATGACAAACGTAAAATACAGGTAAATGTCTCTCGGGGCAGAACATGATATGGTCCGAAACTATGTGGCGACCCTATAATGAGATGACAAACGTAAAATACAGGTAAATGTCTCTCGGGGCAGAACATGATATTGTCCGAAACTATGTGGCGACCCTATAATGAGATGACAAGCTTAAAATACAGATAAATATGTAAGTTTCATTTTCAGTACACTGAGAGGCTGAAACAAACCTGGACACGATCACATAAAAACGGGTAGTTCTGGACTGACTGTCTCATCCATATTTAAATGAGCTGTTGATGAACACATACGTTATATAGATAAAATCCTAGATTCTATGAACGGGAAATTGTAAACGAAATAGTGCCCGAAGCGCTAAAAAGTAATATTTTAACACATTCACTAAGTATTGGTGCATATGTGCACCACTTAGGTAAATTGCTCATTTACGTACCAGTAACAATGGCTATCATTGCATTCGTTTCACGACTTTATTTATATTATACTACAGCGTACAAGTTAAAATGCGATCGTGCAATTACATTTTTCCCGCTTGTTAGAAAGGATAAGAATTAAATCAAGCAGTAAAGATGGCTTTTCAATTCTGATTCTCCCAACCTAACCAAACCGACCGTAGAGAACATGTTAAATACAATTATGCAAGTAGAAAAACTACAACGCAGAAAGAAAACCAAAACTACCTGCGGTGTTTACAACCATGTGAAGAGTGAAATGTGAAATTTCTATTTTTGAATTCAACTTGTTTCGCGTTATTTCCTGGCTACCAAAAACTAATACCCGGGCTACCGGAGAAAAAGTCGAAATTTGTTAGAGTTAGAGCAGCCACGTTTACTGAGACAACCGTTGATAAATTCCCGATAGTAAAGGGCATGAGAAAAAGAGCAATTACGTGATCAGCAGTAGAATTTTCAAGCAATTTTCGTCATCGTTACGACACAGCTGGCAGCGTAAGTTTTTCCAGGTGGATTTAGGCCGCTAGAACGCCACGATATCGTGAATTGTTTGAAAACCCAGCCCTATAACTGAGCGTGACAATTAAGTTGGAAATCTTGCTCTAAAAACTGAATATGACTTAAATTGATTGAAAATCCCGCCAAAAACTGACCGTGATGTAATTTGGTTGGAATTCCTGCCCTAAAAACAGACCGTGATGTAAATCAATTGGAAATCCTGCTCTAAAAACTGACCGTAACGCAAAACAATTAAAAATCCTGCCCTAAAAACTGACCATGATATAAATTGGTCGTAAATCCTGTCCTAAAAACTAATCGCCACGTAAATTGATGTGAAATTCTACCCTTAATGTAGACCGTGATGTAAACCGATTGAAAATCCCCAAAAAAAACTAACCGTGATATAAATTGATTGAAAATCCTGCCCTAAAAACTGACCGTGACGATGCAGTAAGGTAGCTGTCTGTGACACTTGTGACAGTCAAGCGTAGTTTCCGTTAGGTTCTTCTCTCCACAGTATGGACACGGGGACTTCGCTTCTTCCTCTTCATCGCGGCTTTTCTGAGGCTTCCGGACGATGGCTTCTATTTTTTTCTTGTACTTCTCGTCTATCTGCACGCCAATTAAAGTGCGTTAATGTTGTAGTAAAATATTTTCAACCAAATTTACATGAGTTTAATTTCTTGATTTGTTTTTAACATATAAATGCCCTCAATATTCGTACATCATTATATATATTCGTCAATATACTCGTACATCATTATACTCTTTTAAGACAACTATGACAAAATTAAAACAAAACTGCTCCGTAAAAATAAGCTCAAACATTTTTTTTGAGGTTTTAAAAAATTAGCACGGGAGAAAAAAGTACAATCACAGCAATGAATAAGCTCCATGAACAGAAATGAAGCAAAAAGCGTGACTGAATTTGGAGTTAGTGATTCTGAAGCACTAGCAAGAAGCGAGTCTCAAAAGCGCTTATTTTACCCCGGTATGTTACACTTATACTTAGAAATAGTTACTTAGGGAATTATTCTGACTTACTAGTCACGATGCTTTAATTTAAAATCATTAGTACGGCTTTATGGAATTGAACAAGCAGCCACAGTTATTCGTCTTTGGTGCTTCCGTCTTCACCTGGGCATTCCCAAATAGGACTTTTTTCAAATTAAACTTATCAAATTTTGTTTTTTATGTGAAATTTCGCCAAATTGTAAAAATTACCTAGAAAACAGCCAATTAGGTCACCCTGCTGTTAAGCCATCGCCAAGATAGGTCGACTGGTGCCTCTGTACTCCGGAGGGAAAATAATGCTTCCCTAGAATAAACTGAGCTCGAGTATCATAGATACTTGCGAAACGAACTTCTGTCACGATCTTCAAATTTTCGTTAGCTTGTTAGCTCAACCGCTTTTTCGTTGGGCTTATTCGCTACTTAGCTACAGCATTAGCTTCTGTGCAAAAAAGTTTTCGGGAGGCTTCCTGATTTTAAGTAAAAAGGAGAGAACTAAAAATACCGTATAATACATTTACTCGAATTAAAAATTGCAATTAAAACAAAAAAATTTAACGTATCGAGCATTCGCTCATCTTCAGGAAAAAAAAACAAATCTACCTGAAAATACATGAAATGAATTTGAAAGTTGATAAATTGAAGAAACAAACAAAACAAAAACTGATCTTAAAAAACTACCTGTTAACTATTGACAACGGGAAAGAACTAAGTTGGTTGTTTAAAATCGGCTTACCTCTTAAAATGAAGAGACTCTAAAATCCTTAAATCGGAGGCAAATATATATCTTATAAGAATTTTAAAATTACTGATGTCAAACGGGCTATTGCAATACTTTGAATGATCCCTAATAGCTGAATGTGAAGGACTAGCTAAAATATTTCCTGTGCGGTAACTCCTACCTCGATGCTCGGCCACCCTACAGCCTAGAGTACTTGACGTCAAACCGACGTACTCAGATGCACATCGT
>JACJUY010002191.1:82168-114289 GCA_014220935.1 Platorchestia sp. MABIK
CATCACCTGACCTCCACAACCACCCCCATCACCTGACCTCCACAACCACCCCCATCACCTGACCTCCACAACTACCCCCATCACCTGATCCCTCATCTCAGGCCGCATGAGCATGGCTGCGGTGTTGAAGGACGAGGCTTTCAGACCCGCTCGGTGACACTCGATCACCGTCGACGTCAGGATCGGCACCGAGTCTGAAATTCACGTTAGTTTAAAAAACGAGGACAAGTGAATGATAAGTGAATTTCACAACCGACTAGGCGGATTTCACAACCGACTAGGCGGATTTCACAACCGACTAGGCGGATTTCACAACCGACTAGGCGGATTTCACAACCGACTAGGCGGATTTCACAACCGACTAGGCGGATTTCACAACCGTCCAGGCGAATTTCACAACCGTCCAGGCGAATTTCACAACCGTCCAGGCGAATTTCACAACCGACCAGGCGGATATCACAACCGCCTAGGCGGATATCACAACCGCCTAGGCGGATATCACAACCGACTAGGCGAATTTCACAACCGCCTAGGCGGATTTCACAACCGACTAGGCGTATTTCACAACCGTCCAGGCGAATTTCACAACCGCCTAGGCGGATTTCACAACCGACTAGGCGAATTTCACAACCGTCCAGGCGAATTTCACAACCGCCTAGGCGGATTTCACGGCCCACATCTATTGCAACTTAAATATACTTTATATTTTTTAAACATAAATTTGTACCCTAATTCATTTTTCTGAAGTTCACTGCCGAGTGACAGTTCCTTCGTCATTCGGATGCTGAAAATCATCTAATAGTAACGCCAGTCTAATGACGGCGGTTGTTGTAACAGTACAAGGAAAAAGTTCAGCCAGGTAAGAATTGAGCACCACTCATGACACACACGCATGTGAATGTGCGATGAACTCGAGGATTCAAGACTGATGCAGTCACAAGAAGTAGCACACTTCACTTCAAAAGGAATTTAAAAAAAAAAAATGCTGAAAATTATACTGGAGCTAAAATAAATGCTGCTTTTACATGCAGAAAATAAAATTTCAACTGTCGGGTTAGTCTACAACAAACATTAGCTACACAAAAGTTTCCAAAAGTATTGTAACTCACCATTAGTCAACGTCTAATAAGGGTTTGTAAATAATACAATAAAATTGCAAAATTGCCCATACCAGCGATGACAGCTGTAAGACAATTTCATCAAATACTTCAGCTAATCGCTGAAGCTATAGTATCTAATTGAGCGGATTTGATCCCCTTTAGGCACAGAAAACACCTAGTCTTTCACAGTGTTTCCATTGAATCATTTTCATATAGAAGTAGAATGTCACAGTACATCAACAAACGTCGAATCTTAGAAACGCGAGCACGGAGCCAAATCGTTTATCTAAACCAATAGGAACGTCATATCTTCTGGAACACTTTACTTATAGGTACCAATCTTGACTGTGATCACCAACTGCGAACTATAACATGGGCAAATAGACACTACAATACAACATCATAAGAAATCGATGTTTGCATTATAAACGAGCCATTTCAGAATCATCCATAGCCTGATTGATAAGAAAAACCTTCAATGTCACCCTTTATAAACCACATACATACATATACAAGGCCTCTCCTCCCTATGGGAGGGAAGCCGAGAGCAGGCCACAATCATCACCCTTAGTCACTAGGAGGCGAGAGAGGCAGCACTGGCCGCACCAGAACTGCCAGGATCAGCAGCAGCCCAGCACAACCACCTTCCACAGTCAGGCCTGACAGCCATGGCTGGTTTACCCCGACTGCTTCATTGAGTGCAGCCCCTCCCCCCCTCACAGAACAGGTCAACCCCATCACACACGGGCAGGCTTCAGGTATAGCGTCATAAATAAAATTACCTTCTTATGCACTGCCCCCACTCACTTCTGTCCGCAGTCATCCCTCTCGCCACGTCCACAGTCAGACCCCTCTCATACAAAGCACGTTTCACCCCATCCATCCAACTCATCTGTGGTCTACCTCGCGCTCTAATACCACACACTTCAGACATATAAATCTTTTTCACCAGCCGCTCAACATTCATTCTTTCAACATGTCCAAACCATCCAAGCACTCTTTCATCCACTCGCCTGCTCAACTTTTTGAAAACCACTGTCTGCCCCCCTAACCAACTCATTCCTGATCCTATCTCTACTTGTTACTCCATACATGCTCCTCAAACACATCCAACTTCCTCCTCTCAGTTTCTCTCAAACCCCAGGACTCGGCTCCATACAACACAACTGGCACGATCAAGCTTTCATACAGTCCCCTCTTAGCATTCATACTCAAACTCCTGCATTCAAAAACTTTTCTCATTGCACCCAATGTCTTACAGCCTTCACTCACTCGATGCCTCACTTCTACTTCCATACTATCCTTAACAGCCACGTCCGACTCGAGGTACTTAAAATGCTCTACCTCTTCTAACACTTCACCATTCATCCTCACATCCAAGGTTCCAAACACTCCACCTCTTGAACATCTCATCACCTTACTTTTATTCACATTTACCCTCAATTTACGCCTTTCGCACACTCTACCAAACTCTGCAACTAGTCTCCTCAGAATATAAACCAGGTTGATTGTAAAGTACCCTTCTATAAACAGCCCTAAGATAATTTTATATTTTCTCAAATTTAAACTCCTAGTATTTTTGAAATATACTGCCGAGTGGCAATTCCTTCCTTATTTTGATGTCGATGACAGTCTGATGCCAGTGCTAGTCAGTAGCTGCACTAGTAATAACGATAATATAGGAGGAAGTAAAGACAGTGAAGAGTAAAGGGAGAGAAGATGAAGTAGCTAACGAGCAGTGAAATTGAACAATTTATTTACAAAAAAGAAGGGAAAGGGATAAATGCGAGGTGTACCCATTTTAAATGATCGGGGCAGGCCGCCGTTAATCAGTGACGCATTCACGTGGCTGGCACGGCGTAAAAATGTCAACTTAACGCATAGAGGTTTTCGTGCAAGCATTCTGTGGAGGAATTTAGCGCAGCCACATGGTAGCCTCGGCCTCCATTCAAGATACTGTTCCAAACTGCGCCACGCAGGCGCCAAACTGCGCCACGCAGGTGCCAAACTGCGCCACGCAAACACTCTTGTGCGGATGCCAGCTTCATATATAACGAAGGAAAATGAAGCATCTTACGTGCAGGGAACTTGGAGATGTTGCCTGCGACCCTTAGGAGTAGACGGGCCGCCAGGTCGTGGCGGCCGCGCTTCACCCACAGCCTCGCGAGGGTGTATGAGTGCAGCAGCAGCAGTGAGGACGCCATCTCGGTGGGCACCTCCAGCTGCTGGTGTATCAGCTCCCGGCACATCCCCAGCAGCAGGTCGTGCGCGTGCTGGTAGTTCCCTGCGCATCAGAGTGTGTTAGAATACAGCTGGTAAAAATTGAATGAGAAAATTTATGCTCGTACCGTCAGAAGTTATACATTCGAGTCTAGCTTTCATAGAATAACAGGAAATCCTAACCATACACAACCAATTTCCCCTGAAGTAATTTTGAACAGATATTTTTTCTAGGTAAAACTTCAATTTGTCCCTATAATGGGCAATTCTAAAAATTAATTATTTTCAACATGCTTCAATATCCCCTTTCGATAGTAAATTAAATTAGGTCTTTTTTTTCAATTAAAAAAACAATTTTAGCGTATTAATACAATTCTCTGTAAATTGCAGGAAACACAAGACATGCGAAATTACCAAATCTGATCTGGGCAGCATTGTCGCGTTAGCGAACATGCAGTAAGCTACTAAATAACGCAAAGAAAACAACGACGTCAGGATAGGTAACTAGGGGGTAAGTTTAACTTGGCTACGTTACGTGCACAACGATGTCAGAATGCGTTACCAGGGACCATATGTTCAACTAACTAATTCCCGTCGTTGCGTGGTACAGCAGCCAACGTAAGTTCTTGTAAGTGAACTTGGCTACGCTACGTGCTACAAGATGTAGAAGCAGAAACAACTAACCTGCATTTTGCTCTTCCCTCGCAATGATAACAGCTGTCCTGGCGGCCTCCCTGTACTTTTTCTTGGACATGTACAGCCGGAACAAATACTTCGCTTCCTGTGCAGGGAAAATGAAAGTCACTGAGGATGCACAACTGCACACCCCTTGACCACTTGTCCGTCAAGGACGAGCTAACTCGTCCAAAACACAATGCAAACAATCACAGCCGAATTTATAAATCATTTCAGAGAATTTTTAATTATTAACGAGCTCTGTATTAAATATACTATAAAAGGTAATCAAAAATTTAACTCAAAATGAAAGGGTGTCTCAAAAACAAGTCGCTGAAGATGATTGGCTGCAGTTCAAGAAATGACAAAAATCTCTAATAAGTCAAGAGTGTCCACAAAGAGCTATTTCCAAGACAGTCTTCTCGAAATCCCTACACCGACATTCACTATTATAATTAGTATGGGATCATCATATGAATGCAATTAATAATTATTCTTCGAAAGCAGTACGCAAATTTTACAGAATGAATAAAAGACTATAAGAATCACTCGGAATTCGTAGGGCGTTTCATTAACAAATATTTTGGAAAAATATGAGTTTAATATAAGCTTTTTGAAACAATTGTGGATATCTTCAAGTGATTTCATCGGTAAATACTTGTTTTTTACAAGGTTTTACAAATATGACGCCATCAACATGCGGAGAGCAAACTTTCATAAGTAGCATTTGTTACCAACAATATGTGTACTCTATTATTAAGCATCTTATCGTTTAAATGCCTAAATAGGTCTACCGACACCTTGATCACTGTAGTTAAACTGATATTTGTCGAAATGAGGATGACTTGAACAAAAAAGCATTCTAAAATCAACAGCGAAGCAATAAAAAAAAAGTTTGAAGGGAAAATGAATGCATGAGGTTCTTACGAAAATATAACTCAACGGTACTAACGCCACAACGCAACATCAAAAAACTCAATATGATACATTTACATACTGGGTGAAGCATAAAAAACTTATAGACATGGTAAAACAAATCTCATCAAAACTTTTCTCTGCAATTAAAGAAACATAAAACAAATTCAGATATCTTAAAATTTAACTTTTCATTGGAACGTGAAGATATATATTTAGATTCATCAAAGCATAGTATTTTATGAAAATGTTTCTACTACAAACGATGAAACTGAAAATTTTTGGATGCATCAAAATATAGCATTTCATGGGTATGTTTCCACCTCAAACAAAGCAACATAGAATACTTTGAGATTCATCATAATACATATCATGAGAAATTATTCAGTAGAAAAATTAAAAAGTATAGAATTATTTTATATTTACATTCCAAAAATGTAAGCTTATGAAAATGTATTAACGAGAAACGATATTTTTTCGACGTAACAAAATACAGCATTTCATTGAAGTATATTCGCGCAACTGCAAGTGAAGAAAGATATAAATTTTTAGATTAATCAGAATATGAAATTTCCTCAAACCGTATACAGAAACAAAGTTTATCAAAATTTAACAAAATATAGCAATTTATGCAAACGCATTCAATCAACAAAAAAATCAATACACCTCAAGATTTATCGAAACAAAGGATAACATAAAATACCTGCACATAAATAAAACCATAAAACACCTCAAGATTTAACGAAATAGACCATAACCTAAAATATCTCTGAAAATAAAAACATCCGGAATACCTCAATATCTATCGAAATATAACACTGCACGGAAATGTATTCACCTTCCGAACAAGGACACCCACAAGTCGAGTCTCACCTTAGGGATGCCGTCGACCTCACCCATGAGGAAGTCGATGTGCTGCCGAGTGAGGGCCTCATCGTCCGCCTCCGCAACCACCTGAATGGCCAGCTGCATCGCCTCCGAGTCCTCCACTCCAGTGGAGGTAGCGGCTCGCTCCAGCTGCTTCAAGCTCTGCGATGCGCAAGTGTTTTCAAGGAATATCTTTAAATTTTTTGAACAATAGTAGTTTAAATGGAACACTCTCCAAAAAGTGATTTCAAAATAGGATACTTTAAAAAGGCATTTTATAAGGCATTTAAAGGAAAAAATTCAAAAAAAGCCTTTTATGGAAACGTTTCCATGACTTTAAGCTCTACCGTGCGTGAGCTGTTGGTGAATAAGTGTATCTCGAGAAAATATTGTCTGAAAAATTGTAATAATAATACTATAAGGTATGCTATGCTGCATTATAATGTTAATCCCAATAAAAGGCGTAGCACAAAAATACGGACTCAATTTACGATACTGGTTATGCATGTAGCACTGATACACAACTCCTACCAACTGTCGCTACTCCCACCTTGTGAACAGAGTACCCAAACACCGTATTTTTGATTGCTAATATCTGTTTGGTAACAGAGAAAGGGTTAAGTGGCAATAGAAATGGGTTAACCGGCCACAGAAGAAGTTGCAACAGGATTATAGATTAGATTAGATTATAGGTTAGTTTAAGCCACTCTTACCACTCCAAAAAAGAGCGTATCGAAGGGAGGAAGGCACCATTTAGTATGGAGGTAAGGGAATGTGGAATCTATACAGAAGGGGCAGAGAAAAAGTAAGTTGAGAAAGAAGTTAATGAAACAAGATAAAAATTGGAGAAGAAAGTAGAAGGTGCTGAAAAACAGGACAGCAGAGAACCAAAAAAAGGTGGTCCTTCACAGAGCAAAAAAATCTTTTATTTCAACGAAAGAAGGCCTACCTAACTCTCAGCTCGGGCCCTCAAACAGTTCCCCTTGGGGTGCTAATTCCCATAGATACAATAGTTGTATCCTCCTGATGGGGGTTGTTGCAACAAGAATAGGGTTACGTGACAACAGCAATAGAGTTAAGTGGGAACAGGAAAAGGGTTAAGAGGCAACAAGAAATGGTTTGAGGGCACAGACAAAGGGTTTGAGGGCATTTATGTAATAATCGTAATAATAACGCTAGAAGGTACGCTATACTGTTTTATAATGTTAATCCCAATAAGGGGCGTAAATAAATGAAGCACTCAAAAGAATGCAGAGGAAGGAAACAAAGATGATTGTGTACGCGATTCAGCCACCGTTCAGGACACAGCTGGAATGCACAGGCATAAACTACGATGAAAAATCGCAGTTACGACAGTAAATTTACGGTTGAGGCATTTGGCTCTACTCCACTTGTACTCCACTTATTGTGACTCGGTGATGCAGGGCTCAAGAAAGTGCAAAAACACGAGTTTTAGTTGCCAGTAATACAAAAAACTTTTGAGACAAAGAAAAAGAATATTAAAGCGAAAGAAGACAATAGACAGCCAGACAGCTGCGACATTTTTGGTTGTCAGCACGTAAATTCCAATTTTATTCCACCGTTCCGCATCGAAGCAACAATTGCATATCAATAAAAAATTTTCTTAGTCACAAAAAATCTTTAGGCTGCTTAATAATTACAAAAATTCCAAAGCTAGTTGGTTAAAAACAAAAACTCAACCTTGCTGTACTGCCCGGCCTTGTAGTAGAATTTGCCAGCCAACAAATGGTTCTTCTCGTTATCGAAGTGAAGAGCAAGGCTGTTATAGTCAGCAATGCCGGCGTCATCGCCCAATATTTCAGCGTAGAGCTCCATTTTGCCGTGCGCTCGCGCTAGCTGGAAAGCCTCGTCGGCGCACTTCGATAGCACCAAGAACTGGATTGCCGACTCGTAGTCGTCCAGGCGCTGGAAAAACCTATAAATCCAAACATTTAGTTCAGATGGGTCAGCAACCACGTGGAAATTCTGCAGTTGCGTTTTTTATTGAACGTAACTACGACAGCAGATTGGCTCTGATATGAGAAACACCATAGAGAGCTCATAATAGATAAAAACACAATCTACAAACGTATTTGATGTCCCCATGGAAAAACAAACTGCGGTAGACCTAATGATACTCTTAACAACGTCTTTGCGTGAAATTAGCCCGAATTATTATGACAAAACCTGCACGTAGATCTATTTTGCTACAGAACAAAATGCGAGCGGGTAAACACGCGTTGAATAGTACACAAATTTGTAGGTTAAACTCATTCTAGGGCTCGACAACTTTAGCTAACTAGTACCAAACGCAGTACAAAGTAGATAACAGCCTAAAGTGATGGTCAGGGACGAAATAGGGTCATATTGAGACTGTGGTGGAAATTTCTGTGCTCACACGAGTTCTTCCTTGATTAAGATTTTGGATTCACACATCAGACGTACTCGCTAAAAACAGTACTCCTCTCGCACAATTTGTCAAACGCATTTTCTTATTTCTCAGGTTCTTGCACCAAATTCCTCTATCTCATTCAATCTCTGATAATCAAGTCCAAGAGTTTTCTCTTAAATTCAATTTTAAAGCTTCACATGGGAACTCTCATCTCACTACTTCTAACAACACAACCGCGCCCAAGGGCATTCTGTTAGCTTACATTCAATAGCCTCACAAGAGCACCTTTTTCACTTCCCACTTCCTCTAACAGTATAATCGAGTCCAATGGCTTCCTTCTAACTTACACTCACTAATCTCGCGGACGAATCCCGTAACTTTCTTTATCGACACAATTGAGCTCAAGAGCCTTTTTCTAACTTACAATCAGTAATCTCGCATACAAACATTTTTAAACTTCCTCTAACAATACAACCACACCCAAGAGCCTTTTCTAACTTACAATCACTAATCGCTTATTCGAACCCTTTTCTAATTTCCTCTATCGACACAAGCTAGCTCAGGAGCCTTATTTCTAGCTTATTTCAATAGCCTCACATGAGAACACAAGAAGAACGATAGCTTTCGACTCACTTAGCGACCATCTTGGCTCCTTCAACACTTTTGCTGGAGCGAACCACAGCCACGGCCTCCTCAGGAGAGTTGAGGTTATGCAGCAAGAGCCGGACCATGCTGTCTGGCTCCCGAGCAGCTTCGTAGGCAACCACAGCTTCTCGGTAGCTGCCATCCGCTTCCTTCGCTCTAGCGTACTGTTGCGACAAACAGTGTCCGCATTATTGTATCGAGACTTCAGAATCTTACGACCACAAATTGGGATCATTGAATTTCCAAGGGAATCTTTTGGTAATTTCAGTATTCAGTTTTGAATCCTCAAGCTCACTCGGTCACATATACCGGCCTCCATTGCTTTAGTGTATGTTAACAAACAATCTGCGTATTTTTTAATCGAGAACTTAGAATCTCACGACCACAAAATTAGATTATTAGTTAGTTTAAGCCTCCCTATCCGCAACAAAGGCGATCCAAAGAGAGGAAGGAAGAAAGCACCATTTAGTATGGAGTTAAGGAAACGCGGAATCTATGCAGAAAGGGCATAGAAACAGTAAGATGAGAAAGAAGTTCATGAAACAAGATCAGAGTTGAAGGAGAAAGTAGTAGGTGCTGAAGAAAAAAGGACAGCAGTGAACCGAAAAAGACGGTTTTTTAACATAACAAAAGCATTTCAACAAAATGAAGGCCTACCTAACTCTCAGCTCGGGCCCTTACGTTGTCCCCCTGGGAGCGCTAATTCCCATAGATACAATATTTGTATCCCCCTGAGGGGCTCACGACCACAAATTGAAATCATTGAATACCCGTGGGAATTTTCATTAATTTACCTTCCTAGTTTTAAATCTTCAATTTCAATCTATTCAAAAGGGCATCATTTTGGGCGTACAATTTGTATGAAACTGTGACCATAACGTAAGCTGAGAAATATGTAAAAACAAAACTGGCTCTCTAATGTTTGGTTTGAGAACGGAGCAGTTTTGCAAGCTGAAACTGCTTTCAGTATCTTTAACTTTATTAACTTTGCATCACTTAAAATATACAAGCTAAAACGTTCACAAGTTTTGTAGGTAATCAGAGCCTGGCCGTGCCCACATTCGCAATAAGGTTTAGAAACAGTTCACTAAGCCCCTATAAAGCTTTACTTTCCTTGTACTTTGAGAGTTCAGCTCACAAAGTAGCTAGAAAAGTTACAAATGGCCCAATGTCCATCATTCGAAATAAGAACTACTTCATCAGTCAATTTCGTCTTCAGTGGGTAATTTTTACTTCATAATCAGAAATAGTAAACAGGCCTGTGTCTGAAAATTAAATTTTTTCCCATGTCTGCAGAGGAGCACAGACCAATGAACATGCCCTACTCATAAATACACAGGATGGCCACAAACTTTCACGCACGCAGACCAGCACTATATGAGGATGAAGCCTAATCAGGAACACAGAACAAAATTACCTCCGTGCTTTGGACAACTATTGTCCCATCGAGGAAATGAATAATGAAAAAGCCAGCGGCAACAATCAGGCTTAAGGGTCCATAACACAAGTCGAAAGGTGAAAGTGGCTCCCACCTGCAGGTGTATTTTGGGAGCTGTGATGTTGGGCAGCAGGGCCCCCACTCGGCTCCAGTTCTTGAGCTTGATGTAGAGACCCGCAGCCTTCTCGTACTGACCGGCCGCCTCGTACAGCGTGGCAGCCTCCACGTATTGCTGATACGCAAACGAACGCATTCGATTAGAAGTTAGTTCACGTCACCCTAACGACAAGAATGGTGTTCCAAAGAGAGTAAGGGTGAATGTAATATTTAGTATGTAGTTAAGGGAACGCAAAATTTAAGCAGAAGGTGTATTCCTATATAAGATCCTCTGCATTTCCAAGCGGGAGAGTGAAGTAGGTACTGTCCCCATTTCAGCTTCCCAAGCGATAGGGTAAAATAGTTACCTTGTTCCTTTCACCTTTTCAACCGGGAAAAAAAAGTAGTTTCCTTCTTCAACCTTTTCAACCGGAAGGATAAAGTAGTTACCCATTTCATTATACCTTTTCAACTGTGGGAATAAAGGAATTATAGTCTTTATTAGAGCTTCTTATTCGGGAATGTCATTTGCTTACCTTCTTGCCTTCGAGGATGTCCGCACACTCGCGCTTGAGCGACTTGTTGCTCAGCTCCGTCGCGATGTTCACACCTCGGCGGACGTCGCCGCACCTGCCCACAGTACCTCACAGCTGAACACTCCACTCCACTCGCAAGCAATAATTTTATTCCATGAACAAACTTAGTTTGGATTCGAATTTTATTCCATGAACAAATTTAGATTGGATTAGAATTTCATTCCACGAACAAACTTAGATTGGATTAGAATTTTATTCCACAAACAAACTTAGATTGGATTAGAATTTATTCCATGAACAAATTTAGATTGGATTAGAATTTTATTCCATGAACAAATTTAGATTGGATTAGAATTTCTTTCCATGAAAAAACTTAGATTGGATTAGAATTTTATTACCTCAACAAGATTAGATCATTTTTTTACTTTGCTTCATATGCAGAATTAGATTAGATTATAATTTAACTAATGGCAGTTCACTTCAGCGCAATCTTATTTCATGAACAAAATAATTAGATTATAATTTTATTCCCAAAAAAATAATATATCAAAACTTTATTCAATAAACAGGATTAGATTATAATTTAATCAATGGCTGTTCATTTCGAAGCACTCGTGAACAATAACTTTATTCCACAAACAGGATTAGATTATAATTAATTTATATTATATAATGAGTTAAATCGTTGCTAATCCCTCCAGTGTACCCGCGAAAAATAATTGCATTATATAAACAAGATCAGATCAGGTTATAATTTAGCTTGAGCCTCTTCAACTACAACAAAGGTGTTCCCAAGAGAGGATCGCCACGTTTAATATGGAACTGAAGAAAAGTCTATGCACAAGTCGTGTCCCCACACCCTGCGCGTTGAAACAGCAAGATTGAAAAGTATTTCTGAAACAGGATAACAGTTGAAGAGAGTATAGGAATTGAACAAAAAAATACTAGTGAAACAAAAAATAGTCCGTGATAACAAAAAGAAACTATTCTGTTTCAATAAAAGGATGGCCTTCCTAATCTTCTGCTCGGAACTTCACACCTTCCTCCTGTAAGCTCTAATTCCAATAGATAAAATAGTTGTCTCCTTTGTAGAGGTCTCATGAACAAGAACTTGTATAACATGAGAGAGATCATATATTTATTAAACAAAGAAAAATTACAGTGATGAAATTAACTCTGATTGACGACGTTCAGGGGCATTGTAGATATGTAGATATGAAGGAAATATTTCCTTCGATAAATATTTTAAGGAAATATTTGTATCGAATAGTATCCAAAATTTCAATAATATCCTGTATTGTAATTAAAAGAAAGGCGTTAAATTTTACCCTACTTTACGACTGAGACTGAAGAGTGGAAGGCGACTACGAAACAAGCAAGCCAAAAAGAAGATAAGTTTTGTAGGTACATGAATGAATTCTTCAAGCAAGAACTCACGCTACACGCCACAGATATTACATTAGTCATTAACTACCTAAATGCAAGTGATGGAATACCTTTGGACGATAAAATTGACTTATGATATTGAAGAGCATTTTGGATGTTATTTTCTGAATTGGACAAACAGTTCATTCAGAAATATGCCATGGAAATCTATAATCTGAGTAACGTTGAATTATTTGAGGCTTATTTTTAATGTAAAGATAACTTCAGGTGAAACACTTATTTCAACAGATGTAAAAATTACATTAAATAATACGAAACCAAACAGGAAAAAGTCCATTGACTTCTATCTTATGAACTGAACTAACAGCAGAAGTAACTCCAAACTTCAGATGATGTCATGAAACCATTAACCCTTTGCCTCCTGACGGGAGCTCCAGTTCCCAGATGGCTATTGCTTCCAGTTTAGGGAAATTTACAAAATTTCAAGGTAATTCAACTAGTAGGAAAATAATTTGAACTAAAAGACATAAATAGGGCAAATAATAGTATTCCTGCAACCATGTTTTTAGACACTCCAGAAGTTTGGCACGTGCAATTTGCTATTGAAATCCACTCAATGTAAGCTTCATGATCTATGCAATGCATTTAACACCTTTTTTATTTAACTTGAGCAAGTTTTTCATACGCACATGTATTTACAGATAAAATTAAGCACAAACTAAATTGATATTTTTTCTCAGATTTTCCGACCATTTTTTTGGCGTCAAAGCATACATTTTTAAAGCATAGTTTTTTTTTCAATTTAATAAGGGAGTAGTAAGCACCTGCTTATACGGAAGAAAAACATGCTAGGGCAATTTTGCTGATATTCCACCGTAATGACAGCAATTATCTTAGGAAATTTTTCCCTTAACTTTTTGAGTGTTGGGAAGCAAAGGGTTGATCGCGAAACAAAATAACAAAAAATTAATCGATCAGTCTATGAAATAGCAGCAGCTTTCTGGTAACCGGTCAACAAATAGTTTCAGATTTTTTTTGGAAAAAAAGACAAGAGCAAGGACAGGGGAACTCTTCAATGTCAGACGTGAGCTATACAGGGCGTTATAAAAAATGTACCCACTCTGAGACTACCCAGTATTTTATTTTGATGTACGTATTTATTGACACACATACAAGTTTAATGAGCTAAACCATAAAAAAGAACATTAAATTTGTGAAAATTCACGTCATCAAAGAAAATACCTGAAAGAAAAAATACAGGAGTAATCGTCAGTCAAAGGATGAGGAAATTTTTTTGGAACACCCTTTCATGAAATGAACTGAGGTGAGTTTCAAATATGTAGAGAACACCCTTTGCGCGAATGGGGGTTACCCTGCATGTCAGAGGAACAATTCATTCGAAAAAACTATTTATGAAATAACATTTCAAATACGCAATCTGAGTTCTTTCGATTCCAACGTTTTTATGTCAGGAAAACAAGGGAGTAAATTTCAATCACGAAAGATAAACTTCAATCACTTAAAATATATTTTAATAAATTTAATCATTAAAAATGCGTCATAATAAATTTCAGTCACTATAAATAAATTATAATAAATTTCAATCACTTTAAATAAATTGTAATAAATTTCAATCAATAATACTACATTGAAACTAAAGAAACAGAAATCTGCCATCATTATGTTTTGTTCAGGTATCCACTTTAAAAGGTGGGAGTAGCTACAGACAGACTAAACAACAAACTATATAATGCAGGATGGCACAGAAAGAACGCATGAATTTGACAGTTCTGTTCGCGCCACCCCTTGTTTGTACATTCACTCATACGGTAAACCAAATTCCTCGCTAACAGGGTCAATTGATGCAATTCTTGAGTGGAGGTAAGCAACAGAATAGCCTACAGCTCAGAGTTTTGAAAGCATAAAGATTAGACAAGTTATTTTAAGCCTTGCTAACGAAGACGGCCAGGATAGCATAAAAAGCACGGTCAAATTCATGCAGTTTTTTTGAGACACCCTATACAGGGTGTCCCAGAATTCCTAGAACAAAATTTAACCAAAGGTTCCTTTCAATTAAATAAGCATTTTTTACTCTCTAGAGGCATGCCCGAAAGTGTCTAGTTTAAAAGTTACGTTCAGTTAAATTTTACAAAGCGCGGTTTTCTTCACCGGCGGACTACTGCACTTTACCACAAAGATAAAGATGCACTCCGGCCGTTTGTTTGCATTGAACAGTCGATGTGAAGCATACCTACTAACAGACGTCAATTAGTGAAACTCCTGGTATCTTCGAACGGGTCCAGCAATCACTCCGCCGGCACCTCCGCGCATGCATTGCAGCTGATGGGCGGACTTTAGAACATCTACAATAAATATGTAACCTAATTCAATCCCTGTATACCTGAAAGTAAACATTCTGACATTGTTTCTTCATTTACCCGACGACACTCGCCGTGGGCATTTTTATCTTTGTGGTAAAGTGCAGTAGTCCGCCGGTGAAGTATATCGCACTTCGCAAAATTTAACTCAACGTAACTTTTAAACTAGACACTTTCGGACATGCTTCTATAGAGTAATAAATGCTTATTTAATTGTGAGGAACCTTTGGTTAAATTTTCTTCAAGGAATTCTGGGGCATCCTGTATGAGAGGGAAGCGAGGCGCACCTGAGTGCGGTGCGCGCAATGCCGGCTTTGCATGCGGTGTTGTGCTCCTCTGCCTCGGGCGAGTTGATGATCCCACGCTCGAAGTGCGTCAGCGCTCCCGGGTAGTCGCCTCTGCAAGAAAGTAAACTTAATTCCGCAATAGTGAAACTAGTAGTGAAAAGTAGCATAAAAATGAAAACAGTAATAAAAAACGTAAAATGGTAATACGTAACATTTTTGTGTTAGGATTTCAATCAATATAAGTGAATAACAAAAAATTAGCATATTAGTAAAATATTATTAGTTTTGAGGTATCAAGTTTACGGAGTGGAAGTAAGGACGGACAGACCGAGCAAGCAAAAAATTGTACACTTTTATCACACAAGACTATTTCTCAAGGAGGTTAACCAAACTTCCTGAAGGATGGCCCCGGTGCTGAAGGCAACGCACACTTACAAAAAGACTAGGTATTGTAAAGAAAGTCACGCTAGTACAAGGAGTAAACGACATTCTGAGAAATTCATCAAACGATTCTGATGAGCGAGCATCTTCGCTGTCTACTGAAGGCCGTTTAATTATCCTCAGAAAAAGACGAGTTATTCACACTATAGATAAATTTTGGGAAATTACCATAGGAAGTGTTCAGGAATAATTACCATAGGAAGTGTTCAGGAATAATTACCATAGGAAGTGTTCAGGAATCCTACCTACACTCAAAAAGCACGATGCATCAAAAGAAAGGAAAAATAATCCTTTAATGAAAATCCATGGTTAGATAAAATGTTGAGGCAACGATACGTTTCATCAGAAAATTCCGTTTCAGAGCAATACGTACCGCACCTAAGCTATGAACGTATCAAATAAATCGTCATTTAATACCAATTTGACTTTTCCATTCTTCCACAACATTAAGAGGATGGCTGAAGTTCTACCCAATTACACAAGGCCGTTATAATAAATATACACAAACGAGATGGAAACCGCCTACAACGCTAACTCCACACGCAGGAACCGTTCTCAAGTTCCAACAAACACAGAACGGCAAAGCCATACTAAAATAACGGCGATATTCTATAACACCAGGAATCAATTTACAGTATTGATTTATTTTGTCCCTGCGGTTGACAGATTAATACACAAAAAATTGGAAAATATGAGAAACTTGTATCAAAGATACGCTCGTTACAAATTATCAGATGATCGAGTAATTTTAGAGTAAACAATGAATGATATAAATACATCAACTTGAAGGATTTACATCTAACGCAATAGGATAAGGCCCAAGGAAACGTATTTTAGGCAGTCATTTCAGCGTTCCATACAACACACTTGAGAAACTTTAGATACAGGGTGGCGCATAAGTAACGCACCCTTTTGAAGGTAAATTTTAAAGATTTATTACCGCAATATACACTGGGTATCTGTAGACAAGATCCGACATGAAAATAAACTTTAAGAGTTCCTCTATCGTTTGCAATTAATCCTATCGTTATACCTTTCATAGTTTATTTATTGTTAATTTTTAAAAGGTGCATTACTTATGCGCCACCCTGTATCAAGGCTCACGTGAACTCGAGTTGCGCGGCGTACTCCCTGGCGATGTACGGGATTTGCTGAGGTGCGAGCTTGCGAGCGAGGTGCAGAGCTGGCTCCCACTGGAGGAGGTCTCGCCGCATCTCCAGAGCGCACACCGGGCTCCCTGACGACAGGTACAGGTCCTGTGTGTCGAGGGGGGATTTAACGATATATTCAAGTGAGTATTTTCCGTTGTTATTTGTAATTTTCCATTTTTTTTTTTGTTTGATAGTATTTCTGTTTAAATCGCAAGCTGAATGATTGTGTGCTTAATGCAAAGTTGAGTCATACGGTGAGTACACTTAAAAAAAATCGCTTAGCATGTATTAGAACGGTAACTGATTCTGATCAGTATGCTCAGTATCTCTGTATATTTGATCCAGTTTTAATAATGAAACAACTATGATCCAGTTATAATGAATAACGAAAAAAGTATGATCTGTGAATAAAATAAAAACCAGAACCTTGAAAAAACAAATTACGATTAAAAAACCTGAAGTGAAGAATCTCAACTACCTATTAGTAGGCAAGTCCAATTTTATCGAATCACTCATCTTAGTTTTTGCATCGTTCGAATCATCAGGTTACTATCATTACACGGTTTCGAGTAAAAATTCCACAGCGCTAAGAACCAAACTGTTGCGTAAAGATTTAGTTTCACACTGCGCAGAAGCCTTAGAAGTAGCTTAAAATAACAGGAAATCCAAGACATCAGAGACACAACGCAGTAAAACACTAAACTGACACCAAGACATGAATACATCAGGATTAAGATTTCAAGTTAGTTTCAGCCTCTCTAACCACAAAACAGATGTTCAAAGAGAGGAAGGACGAAGGCATCATTTACAATGGAGTTGAGAAAATGCGGAATTTGTGCACAAGGTGTACTCCCACACAAGATCCCCAGCGCGTAGAAACATTAAGTTAAGAAGGAAAATCACGAAACAGGAAGAAAGTTGAAAAAAGTCACAGGTGCTGAACAACAGGCAGTGAACAAAGAAAAAAAAAGGCCGTAGCAAAGCAAAAACCTTATTCTAATTCAACAAAAAGAAGGCTTACCTCTCTCCACTCATGAATTTTCATTTTCCTCCTGAGAGTGCTAATTCCTACAGATACAACAATTGCGTCCAACAAAATTATTTATTTACGATACAGCAGAGAAGCCTTGCAATATCTTGAAAGAAACTGATGAAAAAAATGACCATTTATCTGTTCTATAGAGCGGAGAAGCCCCTAATTTTTGTTGGTATTACACAAAGCAAAACATTTTGTTAAGCGAATCCCTAGGAAATTCTACCTAACCAGGAACACGATTAGAAACTAAAATAAATCAAATTAAGAGAAATACCACCAGTAGCTATACTACGCATAAAATATAAAGCACTAAAACCCCATTAGCTCGTAGAATTTTTTTGAGTACGTGTCTGAGGTTATTTATAAATTATTAAGTAGTCACTCATTCATGGCTTTCTTGAAAGCTACACGCTTTGCCACAAAACATTTTAAATTAATTGGATACATGCACAATTAATGAAAAAAACTCCTGGTTACTAAAGAAGCTTAGAAGTTCCTTGAAAAAATTCACGAACGCGTACAGTGATTGGATATCTTAGATGTAAAGTACATGAGCCATGTCATTATAATAAAAAACATTTTTCATGAGAAAACCAAGTGCTGACATGAGCAAACAAATACACCCATTACAAGGAATTTAAGCATTGATATAAATACAAAAAACATATGAAATAAAAAAACATCGTTCAAACTAAGGTATATACACACA
Organism: Platorchestia sp. MABIK; assembly: GCA_014220935.1. Classification (NCBI taxonomy): domain Eukaryota; kingdom Metazoa; phylum Arthropoda; class Malacostraca; order Amphipoda; family Talitridae; genus Platorchestia; species Platorchestia sp. MABIK. The sequence goes on from JACJUY010002191.1 coordinate 100,441, forward strand.
CAAGAGCAGAATTTAAGCACTGAAATAATAAATTAGCACTTCTGAGAAATTGTGCCTAAGATGTCCAAATAGAAAAGCAGAATTTAAGCTCTGATATAATAAGAAATCAACCTTTCTGTGGAATTGTGCCCAAGGTACGTGAACACGTGAGAACAATTAAAGCTCTGATATAATGAGAAATTGGCCCTTCTGTGAAATTGTGCCAAAATATACAAACGTAAGAGCAGAATTTAAGCTCTGATACAATGTGCGACCGTCAATCCAGCCTTTTTTAGGCTTGCACAGCCGTCTCGAAAATGCAGGTTTACCTGCCGCACCCTGTCTAAGAAATTGGCCCTTCCGAGAAATAGTGCCTAAGATACCACAAACACAAGAGAAAAATTTGTGCTCTGATAAAAGAAATTAGCACTTCTGAGGAATAGTCCCTAATATACACAAACACAAAAGCAGAATTAAAGCTCTGATATAACAAGAAATTGTCACTTTCAAGAAATATTGGCTAAAGACAGCCCCACTACACGGAACTAACTGACCTGCGCGAGAGTGAAGTCCCCCAGGAACATGGCGATGTGCCCGCCCAGCAGCTTCGGGTCCTCCGTGTCCATGATGGACTGCAGCGACCACACGAGGCCCACGTCCCCCAGCTGCCGGTACACGCGCATACCTGGCCGATAATTGGGACGTCAACGTGGGCCTCGTCGTTTTCAACATGGGGCACGTGGTTTTCAACATGGGGCACGTGGTTTTCAACATGGGGCATATGGTTCAACATGGGGCATACGGGCAGACAGGTACGTGGTTAGGAAATTATTGGACTGCACAAGTACCAAGATTACAGCAGGTACACGAACAAAATTAGAAAGTATTAAGAGACGAAACGAGTCAAGGTTTTAGAAAAACAAAGTTATGAAAGCAAATACGTGCGCAGGTGCTGAAAGGGAGGATTTCAATCACGATTTGGAAGCCAACTCAGAAACAACCTCCAAAAACAAGAGAAAATCTAAACTCTGTAATAAATATGACAATTAATACACCGACGACACTTTTGAAAAAGTAAATATAACTTTAAAATAAACTAAAATTTTATCACTTCGCTGCCAGGTTTATTGAAAAATTTAAAATACAAAGGATTAGCAATTGCTCAAAATTTTGTCATTGGTAGTCTGAACTATTTAGTAAAAAACAACGTGACCACCGAGACATCGTAACTAAATTTCTTATTGAAACACAGCAGGTGATCAAATACCAAAACACATCAAAACTTCATTCTTATTAAACCACCGCACCAACAATACAGAACACACTTCACACCACTCACAACACTACACTACACCACACCATACACACAACACAACACACCGAGGTCGAGGTTGAGGCACGTGAGACAGGCCTTGCCGAGCGTCTCCCAGTCCTCCTTCTTGTTGAGCAGCTGGCAGATGGCGCCCGCCTCCTTGAACCTGGCGTGAGGTGGGCAATGTGTGGAGGAGTGGCATCATTAGACGGGCAGTGTGTGGGGGAGTGTCATCGTAAGACAAGCAGTGTGTGGAGGAGTGTCATCGTAAGACGGGCAGTGTGTGGGGGAGTGCCATCGTAAGATGGGCAGCGTGTGGGGGAGTGCCATCGTAAGATGGGCAGCGTGTGGGGGAGTGCCATCGTAAGATGGGCAGCGTGTGGGGGAGTGCCATCGTAAGATGGGCAGCGTGTGGGGGAGTGCCATCGTAAGATGGGCAGCGTGTTGGGGAGTGCCATCGTAAGATGGGCAGCGTGTGGGGGAGTGCCATCGTAAGACGGGCAGTGTGTGGGGGAGTGTCGTAAGATGGACAGAATGTGGGGAGTGTTGTAAGCTGGACAGCATGTGGGGAGTGTTGTAAGCTGGACAGCATGTGGGGAGTGTTGTGGGCTGGACAGAATGTGGGGGATGATTTTCGAACTTGGACAGAAAGTGTGAGAAGGACATGATACAATAAACGGAAAAAATTCTAAGAAAGAACGATGCTAAGGTAAGGAAAAGAAAGGTAGCAAAACAGTGGAAACAAGTAGTGAAGGTAGGAAGAAAAAAAAACATAATGAGAGTAAGAAGGAGAAACGGAACTAAGAAAAAATAAATTAAAATTAAGAAAGAAAAGAAGAAATGAGTAGTTGAAGGAAAGTAGCTAAACAATAAAAAAATTAATAAAAAATAAGAATATCTGCCTGAAATAAAGAAACAAACAAAAAAATACTTTTAACACATTAAAATACAAAAAAACTATAATGGTACTCGAAAGAAATCACACGGGGTTAGGAGAAATAAAATGTTAAAAACAAGCAAGTAATAACATTTACAATAAGTGAAGATGATATGTAATTTTATGAAACTCCGCTAAGTAAATGAAAGAAATATCTATTTTGTAAGTGTACCAAGTAATAAAAAATAAGAAATCCCAACCTGATTTAAGAAAATCACCTATCGACACGAAAAATTCGAAACCAAAATTAAAATATTGTCCAGTAAAAATGACCTATATTAGAAAAAAACGATGACGCATTTCAAACACACCCTAACGTAAGCCCCACAAATAGGACCTTCACGCGCAGTTTTGGAGCTAGTTTCTCTGTGGCAGATTAGATTATTATTATTAGTTAGTTCAAGTCTCCATATCCGCAACAAACGCGATCCAAAGAGAGGAATAAGGAAGGCACCATTTAGTATGGAGTTTTCCCTGTGCCGTACAGGTAGTGTTCATGTTCATTTGCACATTAATAGTCGGTCGGTTTCTAGGAAATCTCGAATTTAAACGAAATGCTTTCAAAGGTCTCAGATTTCAACTGAAGATTTTTTTTCCCAACCCTTTTTACGTTTGTGTGATCTCCAACTCCCCCTAATTGTAGGCTTATGTCTCTATCTTCACTATGCTGGTGTAATCAACAATTGCCACTAATGGAAAGCTTACATTCCCATCTCCATAACTCAATTGCAATCTACAGCTCCCACAAATGGAAATCTCATGTTGCCATTTCTATAACGTTGGTGTAACTTCCCCTAATGAAGAGCGTAGGTTTCCATCTTAATAGCACTGGAGCAGGACACACCTCTCCTCGATAGAAATTGTATTATCTCTCCAACGCTTGGGCCACTCACAGCCCCAACCCCAGCAAATGTTATCTAAAGCGCCTGGCAATGGAAAGATTGTGTTTCCACCTTTCTAACACTGGTCCAACTCACATCATCATTTACAAACAAAGAAGGTGTCACACACAGCTCCTCTCAATGGAAAGATTGTGTTTCCACCTCTCTAACACTGGTGCTACTCTCCGCTCCCCAACAACTCCCGGAATAAAACCGCGCAACAACGACAAAGTCGTGCCAAGTCACCGTCTGAGTTTGATGTTCTTGTCGAGCGCTGTGCGGAGCTGCTGGTCTGTGTAGTCCTGGATGTTGGTCTCCGTTTCGTGAGAGGCCAGCACCAGCGCCGTCGTCTTTCCGCCCGTCGTTTGCAGAGTCAACTGCGACAGGGCACAGGGGGTCGTGTGAGCCCTTAGTGACCCGACTTTCAGTGCTTCACAACAGGGTGTGTCCGTAGCAGGCTTAGTACTTTTAAGAATAGGGTATACCCGTGCCGGACATAATACTCATAACAATAGAGTGTGTCCATAGCAAGCCTAGTACATACATACATACATATAACAGGCTTCTCCTCCCTACGGGAGGGTAGCCGACAGCAGGCCACAATCAATCACCCTTAGTCACTAGGAGGCGAGAGAGGCAGCACTGGCCGCATCAGAACTGCCAGGATCCGCAGCTGCCCAACACAACCATCTTCCACAGTCAGGCCCGACAGCCATAGCTGGTTTACCCCAACCGCTTCATTCAGTGCAGCTCCTCCCCCCGCACAAAACAGGTCAACTCCATCACACGCGCGCAGGCGTCCAGTGACAGTCAAAAAATTAAATTACCTCCTTATGCACTGTTTCCACTCACTTCTGTCCGCAGCCATCCCTCTCACCACGTCCACAGTCAGACCCCTCTCATACAAAGCACATTTCACCCCTTACATCCAACTCATCCGTAGCCTACCTCGCACTCTAATACCACTCACTTTCGACGCATAAATCTTTTTTACCAGCCGCTCAACCTTCATTCTTTCAACATGCCCAAACCATTCAAGCACTCTTTCATCCACTCGCCTGCTCATCTTTTTGACAACACCCGTCTGCCCCCTAACCAAGTGATTCCTGATCCTATCTCTTCTTGTTACTCCATACATGCTCCTCAAACACTCCATCTCAAACACATCAAGCTTCCTCCTCTCAGCTGCTCTCAAGCACAAAGACTGCTCCATACAGCAAAACTGGCACGATTAAGCTTTCAAACACTCTTAGCACTCATACTCAAACTCCTGCACTCAAAACTTTCCTCATTGCACCCAATGTCTTGCAGCCTTCACTCACTCAATGCCCCACTTCTACTTCCATGCTATCCTTCACAGTCACGTCCGACCCGAGATACCTAAAATGCTCTACCTCCTCTAACACTTCACCATTCATCCTCACATCCAGTGTTCCGAACACTCCACCTCTTGAGCGTCTCATCACCTTACTTTTACTTACATTTACCCTCAATTTACGCCTTTCGCACACTCTACCGAACTCTGCAACCAGTCTCCGCAGTTTTTCCTCCTAATCAGCCACAAGCGCTGTATCATCTGCAAACAACAGCTGACACACTTCCCAATTCATACCATTTTGTCCCACCAACTGCGCACCTTTTCCCAACACTCTGGCATTCACTTCTCTCACTACACCATCCATAAACAAATTAAGCAACTACGGCAACATCACACATCCCTATCTCACACCTGTCACAACTAGGAACCAATCACTCACCTCATTCTCTACTCTAACACATGCTCTGCTATCAGTGTAGAAACTCTTGATCGCATTCAACAGTCTCCCACCCACTCCATATAAGCCTACAACCTGCCATGATGCCTCACAGTCCACCCTGTCATACGCCTTCTCCAGATCCATAAATGCCCAATGTACATCATTTCCTTTTGCCAAGTATTTCTCATTCACCTGCCTCACAGCAAACATTTGATTCACACAACCTCTACCACTTCTAAAACTACATTGTTCTACAGCAAGCACACCATTCGTCATCACTTTCACTCTTCCAATTACAACTCTTCCATACAGCTTCCCAACGACACTCGTTAGACTTATACCTGTGAATTACTACACTCACACCTGTCACCTTTCCCCTTATACAACGGAACTACACACGCGCTACTCCAATCTACAGGCACTTTACTAGCCTCAAAACACACATTAAACAAACGTGACAACCACTCTACAACCGCATTTCCTTCTTTCTTTAGACATTCAACCGTACAGCCATCCATACCTGGAGCTTTCCTATTTTTCAGCATATTCAGCGCACCTTTCACTTCTTATTCGACTGCTATTCACTTTTCCAAACACAGGCATTCTAACATCACTTCCAACAGCTACTGCTCTGGCTGCCCCTTTGCAGCCACCTTTCGAACGCTCCCTTTTGCAGCCGCTCTTATATCTCCGTTCCATCATTCATTCCCCTTTCTAATCCCCCCTCCAACCTCATGGGTCGTTTTGCAGCAGGAAGAACTTAAGCACGACCCATCGATGGGTCGCATCGCAAGCATCGCGTTTTGCCAGAGAAAGCCATTTTGAAAACAGCAAACATGCACTGGATCGTGCCTTCATTACGCTTGGATTGAGCATTTATAAAAATTGAGTTCGTGACTACTGGTAGGTCAGCAGCATTATGAAAAAAATCCCCTCCTTGTACACCAGCGGCTCACGTCGCGGTCAAAGGCTAAATTTGTAAATAAAAGCGGGATAGGGACCTGTAAAACCGCATTTGAGCTAAGCAACTACTTTTAGGGCTCATGGATAAAAGATTATCGGAAAATCTGGAGAGAAGAATACTAGTTCAACGCTCTCATGGCGAAAACTTTCTCCTGTCTTAGAAGAATTTCTGACGTATTTCAAAACCTCGGCCGCTAAGCAGATGTACTGAGAAATGACCAAGTAGGAACTGACCTCACCGTTGTAGAGCAGCAGGGGCACTTGGCTGGGAGGGATCTTGGTGGTGCCGATGAGCTCGACGTGGCTGCCTGTGGTACGTGAAGTTACCCTAATTAATTCGTCAAACTTCTCCAACCGATTGTGTTGAACATCAGAATTAGCCATTATAAATCAAGGATATTCACTGGATTGATATTTACGTCAAAGAGGAGAAAATAGTCACAAATCATTTGGAAACTGAAAAATAGGTAAAAATTTCATTCTAGCATTTTTTCATCTTTATCAGTTTCTTTATGTTTTCACTCGTTTTGAATCTCAAATCACTATGTAATGAATTTTTACCCATTTTTACCTATTGAGAAAGAAATTCATTAAACAAGATCATAGTTGAAGAAGAAAGTAGTAGATGCTGAAAAACCGGGCAGCAGTGAACCGAAAAAAGGTGGTTTGACATAACAAAAACTATTTATTTCAAAAGAAGGCCTACCTAACTCTCAGCTCGGGCCCTCACTTATTTTACCCTGGGAGCGCTAATTCCCATAGATACAATAGTTGTATCCCCCTGAGGGGAGACAACCCCACAATAAATGCCGAGAAGCCCTTAGGCGTTTAGAATACGAACACTAATAAATTATAGTAATACATCGTTTTTGTGATACATGTTGACAAAAAACAATAGTACATAGTGTTATTAAAGGAGTTTCAACTAAGAAAGTTTGCATCTAAATTGTATCGTACATAATTATGTTCATTAGTTCAAGACTCCCTAGCCACTACTAAAGAGATCTAAAAAAAAGGGCCATTTAGCAAGGACTGTAGAAAGAGAGGAATCTATGCAAAAGGTGTATTCTCACACAGCATTTCCTGCGCGTAGAAGCAGTAAGTTACAAAGGAAGAAGAAGAAAAGACAAGGAAGAAATAGCAAAGAAGACATGAAAACAAAGAAGCCAAGTGGGCACGTAAAATTACACACTTCTCGAAAGCGTATTGAATGACCACTTTGAACATTTTTAAAATTCAAATACACGACTAAAAAAGGATTTTTCACCATCATAGTTGAGCATGAACCGAAGGGCGTGAAAAATTGAAGCCACAAAAAAACCGATGCAGTGTGCTTGGCTTATAAGGATTAGCCTCTCTTCATTTAATAATTTTCTCAACCCAGGAACCCCAAATTCATTACACATTATTCAACAAATACCCTAGTAATAAAAAAAATGTTTTATGAACAATTGTAATAATATGGTGTTATGATCACCTTCACTATGCTCCATGAGAAATTTCAACACCATGTAACTATGGTTATGACGTACGTCTTAATGTTTATAACGTACATCTTAATGTTTATACGTCTTAATGTTTATAACGTACGTCTTAATGTTTATAACGTACGTCTTAATGTTTATAACGTACATCTTAATGTTTATACGTCTTAATGTCTATAACGTACGTCTTAATGTTTATAACGTACATCTTAATGTTTATAACGTACATCTTAATGTTTATACGTCTTAATGTTTATAACGTACATCTTAATGTTTATACGTCTTAATGTTTATAACGTACGTCTTAATGTTTATACGTCTTAATGTTTATACGTCTTAATGTTTATAACGTACGTCTTAATGTTTATACGTCTTAATGTTTATAACGTACGTCTTAATGTTTATACGTCTTAATGTTTATAACGTACGTCTTAATGTTTATAACGTACGTCTTAATGTTTATAACGTACGTCCTAATGTTTATAACGTACGTCTTAATGTTTATACGTCTTAATGTTTATAACGTACGTCTATGGTTATGACGTACATCTTATTTGTATGAATGTAAGAGGAGACAGTTTTCGAAGGCATTCAAACAGTATTAAAAGTATTTGTTAGCTTTCGGTTCTCGTACTTAGAGTAAAATGATCAATGAGAAAAGATTTTCTAATTTTCTTCCTCTCAATTCAATATTTAAACCCTGACATAGATATTGTCCACTTCATACGGTTTGCCTGTCAATTTAGGGCCCTTGTGCTAAGAAACATTAAAAATTCCATTGTTTGCAAAGCATCCCATGTTTCCAACTTTTTTTTTAATACACGGTTTTCCTTTCTTCAAATTTTCAACACTTTCCTGTAACAACTTTCAAAATGCGTCGTGAACAGTAACAATTGTCGCGATTATAACCTTTGATGTGAGTGGTGTGGAGGACGTAAGTGAGCAGGTGCGCCGACGTGTAGAGCGCCAGGACGTGGCGGTCGGTTGGGCAGGAGTCCCACAGCACGCCTTGGCAAGATGACCCTGGGAACTCGGGGATTTTTAGCAGATCTTCAGTCACCTGGAAATTACAGCAAAAACAATGCTTAATTATTAACTCGAGCATAGGGCTTAATAGCATCAGCAGAGACATGAAATTTTCCATCTGAAAAATCACCAAAAACGCCACACCAACCCTTCTTTTCAGGAAAATTAAACTGGGTCTATAATTACACAAATTAAAAAATTGAAAATGTATTTTCTCAGTATCGCACAACATAGGTGATTCTAGAAAACTGGTATCTGTCACACCCCACGCAATTTTTTTGAATACAACAAACTGTTGAAAGTAAAGTTCAGAATAGGAAGAGACTTAATTTACCGGCAGATTGATAATGATGTCAAAACTATTTTTAAATACGTCAATGAAGATTTTGCCTCGTCTCTCGAACGAACCGCAAGTAAGAAAATCGATAAAGAAATTATGCAATTTTCAGTGCAATTGGGCAATTTTTATTGCGTTAGTTGACCACCCGTGAACAGCTGGAGTCAGGTTGTTCATAAAACTAGTTTTTAATCTAAAAATTGTTTGATAAATCTGCTTTCTAAGCGATTTAAGTAATTCAATGACGATGAAAAGTATTTCAACATAAGGTTGGGAAAGTTGGGAAATATCCGTTGTAAAATGGCACATCTGTGACAGACCATATCTACAACAGAGTATGAAATTTAAGAACGTTAATTTCTCGCTACGTTTCAGTAAAAAACAATATATCTCCAGAAAGAAAAAACGGAATCTCCCTTACGTCCCTAAAAATTAACTTCTATCAAGTTTTTTAGTGAAAGCCATTTTTTCAATTTTCTATTACCAAGTCGGGACGTTGAAGTTTACATTATTACAGAAAGCAAAGCGTGGATGATGACAACCATCCGATCATTCCAGTTTATTAAAAACCCGCAAACAAATCCATGAATTAAATTTAAAGAATTGGTTCACCTCAATATGAAGCACACCTTACACATGTTACAAATGGGAAAATTTTTATTCTATCTCGCACAACAAAAACGATCAAATACACTTGACACCTCACACAATTTTTTTTGACACAACGATCTTTTTGAAATAAAGTTCAGAATAGGAAGTGACTTAATTCGCTAGCATGTTGATGGTAAGACCGGGCAAACACTCACAGGGTTGTAGACGTGACCCTCCGTCTTGTCGTCGATGATGACGAGCCGCCGGCCGCTGGGTTCCGCATAAATGTTGGTGATGCCCGTAGTGTGGCTACGGAAAAAATTATCAACTGAAGAAATGGTTGAATTATGACACGAACTTGTAGAAAGGTGGAGTATACATACTAGTAGTAATACATGTACAGACCTGACTTACGTCCAAATATGTTTTCACATGTTTTTAACGGCCAAATGCGGTCGTCAGTCAGCGACTTTCTGTATTTTGAGAACATACACACGGCCTGAAGTTTTTAAAAAGGCCTGCAGCGTAATTATGGTGAAGAATGAGTTTGGATCGCGAAACATGGCTTGTGTAAACATCGGTGAATGGTACTGAGGTGAGTTAATTGTGCCGAGACGAGTAAATTATGTAGAAATTGAGCAGAGACGAGGGAATAAAATCAAATTCAAGAACCAGATCATATGATTGTTACTTTTATTGAATTTATGAAACAAGTTGCCTTACATATGAGGCAATGAATGGGGTGATCGCAAAATAAAGAAATGAACTGTATAAGAAAAATGAAAATATAATTTTTCCCAAGCAAAAAAAAATATTTTCTTTTCTTTTTCTTTCTCCCATTTTAGTACACATTTCCTACCTTAACAGCCAATCCATTCCCCTAATATTCTCACGGTGTGGTGTAGGTCAAATCAGACACGAGTTTATTACAACTAGCAGGACCCGTGGAAATTCCATGGACAATGTCATCAATCAGCTAGGTGGAACCGTGAAAATATTCGGTCAACATTACTTAACAAATTTAACACAACATATTCTAACCTATCTCAACCTAACATATTCTAACCTAACCTATCTTAACCTAACATTCTAACCAATCTAGTCCTAACCTATGCTAACCAAATCTATCCTAACCTAACATATCTTAACCTAACTTTAACCAATGTCATCGTTAGGCTAGGTGGACCCGTGAAATATTTCATCAACATTAACTAACCTATCCTAACCTAACATATCCTAACCTATGCTAACCTAACCTATCCAATTCTAACCTAACCTATCTTATCCTAACATATCAAGGCATGTGAAGGCGGTCTTTTAATGTAACACTCATGAATTCGGTGTCCATGATACCGCAAACTCGGATGAGGAGCGGTTCACTCGAACTAAGTTTTAAGCGTATTAATATTTAGATAATCATAATATAGTCTCAGTATTGCGCGGCCCAGGTATTTAAGGGTATCACAATACGATTCCGGAATGTATACTAGTCCCTAGTACCACTCACCGACACCACTCCCGAATACTACTCCCCAACAACACTCCCCAATACTACTCCCCAACAACACTCCCGAATACTACTCCCCAACAACACTCCCGAATACTACTCCCCAACAACACTCCCGAATACTACTCCCCAACAACACTCCCAAATACTACTCCCCAACAACACTCCCAAATACAACTTCCCGCAGCACCCACCGATAGTCCCCCAAGGACTTCCAGTCCTCAATGAAGAAGAAGTGGAGCTCGCCGGTCTCGGTGGAGTAGATGAGGAAGTCGTTGGTGAGGGCGTGGTCGGTGATGGTCTGAGCCGAGTTCTGGTCCGGGTCTGGGAAGAGCACTGACTCGCGCTCCTCGTCCTCGCCGCTCTCGCTCTCCAGCTGCCGGGGTTGTTGGGTCAGTGTTGTGGTGGTGGTGATAGGTGGTGTCGGTGTTGTGGTGGTGGTGTCGGTGTTGTGGTGGTGGTGTCGGTGTTGTGGTGGTGTCAGTGTTGTGGTGGTGTCAGTGTTGTGGTGGTGTCAGTGTTGTGGTGGTGTCAGTGTTGTGGTGGTGTCAGTGTTGTGGTGGTGTCAGTGTTGTGGTGGTGTCAGTGTTGTGGTGGTGTCAATGTTGTGGTGGTGTCAGTGTTGTTGCGTCAGTATCACAGGAATATTTAGATACACTCTTACAATGCGTTATGCTATCTTTGTGAATCAACTGAACGCAAGCGGCGTTGAAAATTATTAACATTTACGTCAGAGCAGGCAGCTTTTCAAGAAATTATTAACAAAAAACGATGTTATGATCAACTCTGTACATTTCATCTTTAAATTTATCAGTCAGTCTGACAAACATATTTGATACAAGAATATTGCTGGAGAAGAGGCCTATGAGGGTTCTGAGCCTATATGTGTTTGCATACATCTATAAGACCTTAATTAAAGCTGGCAATTGTGAAAATGATGAAGTTCATTTTCGATTGTTTCATGAAAAAATCAGTCACAGAAACATCGAAGCGTGAACACTTTAACATAGCGTAAGAACTACGCGAGTCACACAATAGACGAACATTACATCAAGCTACGAAATAACTCTTCAACAATATATTCCAATAATAAACGTAATTGACACATTAATTGAAGGAGAATTTGTATCTGGAGGATTAACGTAAATGAATTAAGAGCATGTAAGGCCAGGATCACAAATGCGCTCTTCACGCAGTAGATTAGATTAGATTATTAGTTAGTTTAAGCCTCCCTATCCGCCACAAAGGCGATCCAAAGAGGGGAAGAAGGAAGTCACCATATAGTATGGAGTTAAGGGAACGCGGAATCTATGCAGAAATGGCATAGAAACAGTAAGTTAAGAAAGAAGTTCACGAAACAAGATCAAAGTCGAAGAAGAAAGTAGTAGGTGCTGAAAAACAGGACAGCAGTGAACCGAAAAAAAGATGGTCCTTAACAGAACAAAAACATTTTATTTCAACAAAAAAAAGGGCTACCTAACTCTCAGCTCGGGCCCTCATATTTTACCCCTGGGAGTGCTAATTCCCATAGATACAATAATTGTATCCCTATGAGGGGAATCTTCACGCAGTATCAGCTGTTCAAGGGATCAGGGAGTAATTAACGTTCTTATACATCTTATAACTTGAACGATTTCATGTCTCCACATGTAATCAAATGCGATACCAGGAGGCGTCTTCAGCCGGCATTTTTGACGGTGCTGGAATCACTCGTTAGGTTGATCAAACAATTAATTTTTTGGGAAATACTTTTCACAAATTGATTTTTTGATATATAACGTATCTTCAGCACAGCGTACTAGAATCTAAACTTGTGAACTGTGTCTAAAAGTACGATGTCTAACTTTACCCAATGTTTTTACTGAAAGCTGAGCTTAGACTGTGACAACTAACCAAGCGAACGAACAAGTTTCCAGAGTTTTGTACAATGTGTATAGATGCATATATGTTTGGTGTCCGCTTTTTGAAGTAGTCAAATACGAAAATCACAGAAGCAATGAAGCATGTAACAGGGATACCCTCACCCAACACTTCCAACCAAACCTCACTCAACTGAAACCGATTCAAGAAGACACCTTTAGGCATCTATCTCAACAGCACATGAACACTACAGTCAAACAAACGATACTAAAACGCATCTTAAAGAAAAACTCAACAAATCCCAGCAGGTGAGGTAGGTACTGACCAGATGCAGTAGCACTCTGCCCTCACACAGCACGGCCACGTAGTCTGCTAGCTCACTGAAGATATAAAACACGAAAATAAGATGTGCACTAAATACAAAAATGGAAATAATATGTGCACTAAATAAAAAACAAAAATAAGATGTGCACTACATGAAATTGTGCAACAAACATCCCAGCAGGTGCGCTAGCAACTTACCAGATGCAGCTGCACCCTGCCCTTATAGAGCACAGCTACGCAGCAGGTAACTCAGTAAGGACATAAAAACTGAAATATGGTGCATCTTAAAGTAAACCACGCAGCACACAACCCAGCAGGCGAGCCAGCCACTGACCAGATGCAGCTGCACCCTGCCCTCGTAGAGCACAGCGACGTAGTCGGCCGAGACGCGGACGCTGGAGACGGTGCCGAGGTAGTCCCTGTCGCGCAGGAACGAGGCGGAGTCATCCCCCAGGGAGTAGATCCAGGCCCTGTTGTTCATGCCCACCACCAGGTGGTACGGGCCCAGGCCAAGGAACGACGGCTCCACGTCGACGCTCACGGATATTGGGTTCTCCTGTACAGGAGTAACTGGCCGTCAGCGTGTATGGTGACTGAAGTTTCTTAGTAAAGAGAAGGCACGTAGGTCAGAGAGAACACTCGTTAGAGAGAACTCTCGTCAGAGAGAACACCCATCAGAGAGAACACCCATCAGAGAGAACACCCATCAGAAATAAGACTCGTCAGAAAGAAAACTTCTTAAATAAAATACTCGAAGAAAATACTCGTTCCAGAAAGTACAAATACACACTAAAACTCATCTAGTTCCGACAAGGAAATTCATCAGGTAAATCCATCAGGTAAATCCATCAGGTAAATCCATCAGGTAAATCCATCAGGTAAATCCATCAG
>JACJUY010002192.1:2555-21085 GCA_014220935.1 Platorchestia sp. MABIK
GCATTGTGTATACCCCCATTCGAGCACACGGGCCCAAAATGCAGCGCATATAGAGGCATCCCCCTTATTCACACAATGATTATTGTTAAACTATTGTTCATTCATATTTACGTGGCATAGTAACAAGTCGTGAAGTATATGCGAGTTGAAAACAGTCAGGTTTGCTCATTGAATTTCAAGTATATGTTGAACAATACGTAGAAATGATTAAACGCTGTAAATTCAAAATTTTTCCTTATTCTGGATTCCAAAAACTGTCCTAATCCAGCTCAACCTAACCTACTCGGTTATACCTTAGCGATTTGCTATTATTAACCCAGTTAACCGAATCTTATCTTAACTTAGCCTAAATTATGTCGTTCACTTGAAATGACATTTTCGTTTTTCTTATTCAAAAAGAGAAATTGCAATGGACGAAGGGACGCAAGAACAAAACCTGAGAGAATTATTAAACATATGTTTTAAAGGTCTTGTAGCAGGTCTCGTGGCAGGTCTCGTGGCAGAAGTCGTAGCAGGTCTCGGAGCAGGTCTCGTAGCAGGTCTCGTAACACGCCTCGTGGCAGGTCTCGTAGCAGGCCTCGTGGCTAATTTGGTACCAGTGGATAGCTCACCATGCGTGTACTCAAGGCTGAACTGCCATGTGGCTGGACTCGCATGGAGACGAGCAGCCCGAACACCTGTTCTCTTCCCTATTTAAAAAGAGCCCAGAATCTCAATAGACAGTATCGTTTCTACTCCATATCTTTCTTGTCGTACCTCTAAATCACACCTCATCTGCGTGGAAAAGATTGAAAATGATGTCGCCTCACTTGTATGTGAGAACATTCGTTTTGGTGACTTCTGTTCTAGTGCCACTAATCGAGGTGAGTTTCCTGAGAGTTCATCAAATTCTCTCTTTTGACATGGACACAATTTTATTTAAGTGTTCAGTAACAATGTTTTTGCTGCATTTCTAACATACCTTTTCGTTGACGTCTCTGGATTCAAGTTTGACCTTTTCTCTAGTTTCGAGAATTTTGTGCATTCTGAAGTGAGCCGATAACGTAATTCCCATCAATTCAATCACGCAAATCATTCTATACTCTCTGACATTTTTAACTTATCCAATGTTATTTTTTCACGTACGGTGTTTTTTAGGGGGTAGTGGTGATCAGTTCATCGTTGATTACATTCTCAGTTTTTGCTGTTAGGTTGCTCCGTCACTGCCTACTTGTCGGTTCTCTGCCCCGTCAAGGAGCTTTCGGTGCGCGCTTACTCCAGCCACCTTTGAAAAAATTGGTTCACTGACCAGGGTGAAATGCTCCCAACGAATTAACTTAACGAGCTTAGTAATAGAAATTGCGCACACATACACTTAAAAACCAACAAATAGGAAATTGTTAGTAGGACTCACAATGTTAATCTGAATATTTTGTACTCAAACGTCGCGGTTATTTCATTGTCTTCTAATGACCTTTTTGTGTGGCGCATCCATGATGATCAAATTCGTTTCTTGAGGTAATCTTGAGCATTTCCTATTATTTTCATAGAGTCAATAAACTCTTGAAAAGCTGCCACTGCTCATTAACGCATTGTTTCCTGACAGCCTTATTTAATAAACACCCAACCTGATCTTTCAAAAAGCTCATACTCTCGTACAAGAAACGAATACACCCACTGACTTATCAACGTAGATAAATTTGTCATCGATACAGTATAAAACAACGATTTAAGCCATCAACACGTCAAAAAGTGATATATAACCTGAATAAATATCATAATTACAGAATTCAAATTGTTAACATTAGAATTTCTGACTAGGAGCTGAATACATAGTCACAACCACATCGATTCATGTTACAAAATATCGGTTACACTGTACTAGATTCTTATTAATTTTACTTCCATATTCTACACCAGTTCGAGTGGTGCGTGTTGTATCGTACAAGAAGCGTCGCTCGTCAAATTTCTATTTCGCTTCTAATATATCTGCATCTACCCGTTCTATCTCTTCACCTGCATGTAAATATATCTGCATTTACCCGTCCTATCTCTTCACCTGCACGGAAATAATACACTACGTGCAGGTGGCCCTGTGAATACATTCCAATTACATTTGTATTCAAATATTTTATGATGAGTTTTATCTCTTGCTTTGATAAATTATCAACAAAGTATTCGGAGGTAACAACATATTTCTTCTATTCGACTTCTTCCTTCACATTGAACGGTCGCGTCGCTCCAAATTTGACAGTGTTCTTCGGAAAATTCTGCTGAGAATTACTGTTCTATCGATAAATAAATAGACCCCTATTGTCGTCAGAAAAGAACTCGAAAGATAATTATTAGCTCTTTTAAATGGTTCCCTAAATTAGCATATGCAAATAGATTACACCTTTCCAAATAAGCATCGAACATTTAATCAATATTACTTAAAAGTAGCATATAAAATTCAATTCTGAAATCAATCTACGTGATCACACCTTAACTTCAACTGCTATTCTACTAAAGAAAAATTAGCTATTTTATTCTACACACATTTCTTTCAATTATCATCTGCTTAAACACTGTTAACTCTTAAAGCATGGAAATTAATATTTTTTCAAGTATCACACAGCGTAGTATCAGCGCGCCCAGCGGTGTCATATGCTTGGCGCAAAAAGACATGTAATTGAGTGCCGAGGTGGTGATGAGACATACATTCCAGAGATACATGACATGCAGGAAATCTATTGTACCTTAACCCATATTTTCCTTCTCCTTCTAATAATTTTCTGCCTCACGCGCGAGCCTCGAAAAGTAACGGGTGGACAAAGATACAGTGAATTACTTACAATTGCTGTAAAAAGAGTGGTTAGTTCAAGAAATTCCATGTGAAGTGAAGATTTGTACAATACTAAAATCTTTGCAAAAATAAATTGACATTCATTGCAACTTTCACAAACTTGAACACATTTAATATTGCTTTAAAGAATGAATAAAAACTTATCCTGATCTCTATCAACGTTATTTGAAAGTCAATAGATTGAAATATTTTTCGTTAGTTAGCTCATGGCAAATAAAATGATTGTACTCAAATTGTTGTAATGGTTCTAATATCTATGCAATTACTGTATCAAGAATTCCTAAATTGTACTACAATTGAGGAACTAAATTTGAATCCGTTAAAACAAGTCCCACGTATGGTTACACTGTATAACAACTGAAACAAAAAGCAAAAAAAAAATATTCGATTTAGTTTAGTAGAAAAATCATAAATTAAAATTTGATAGTTTAAATGTTTTTAACACCTAACGCTGCACGTTAAGCGAGTGTATTCGCGGCATCCTATTAGAAAGCCTTGGAGTTTATTCAATTAAAATCATAGCATTTGTTTGTAACAAAAGCGTGAATTCTTGGCTAGTATTAGCAAAACCGATATAAGTGCAAATACACCTGAACATTTTTTAAATGTTCCAGCTTGAATCGATAACCGTACTTACAAACGTACGGTTAACAAAGAGTATTTCCTGCATTTAGTCAACAAATGAGTGGGAAACGTTACCATCTCACAGATATCTCCCTTAAGTGCAGGAGTGAACGCTGTATTAAAATTTTACAAAATATTGTATCACTTATCCACATACACTTATCGAACACTTACAAAGCCGTACATCACTAAAAAAGTTTAGTCTATCCTCATACCCATTTTTAATCACACCTCAACAAAAATGAAATAGGAACAATACATATCAGTATAATCACATCCTATTTCTTGGCTGGGTTTGTTTAACGAAAAAAATACAAGTGATTGGTGACAGTATTGAATTAATGTATTTACTCCTAAGTAATAATCATAGAAAGTACAGACAAACATGAATAAATCGGTCTCACACAGATACTTCACAACAGAACTTGTACCTCATTAAGTTGAAGATATTATTCCATAATTTGAGAAGATGATTGTTCAAGATGCATTCCAAAATATTTCTAAATTTATTCTTGCGCTTCCTTGTTTATATTCAATGACTAATACAGCAGTTGAAAGTAATAGTTGCAATTTCATGCATGCAAAAATAGAAATGTACAAAAATGTTGGGTGTTTCGCCATAAAGCGTTGAGAGTTTCAGACATGTCCTATTCATTNCTACAGTAAACTCCGCCAAAACGTCTCCGTCTTTGATTCACCGAAAGTAGTACCTAAGAACGGTATACCTTCACCTCCTCCAGACCCCTCACCTTCATTTTGCACTGCCTGCCTTCCCTTCACCTTCACCTCCTTTAGAGCCCCCTCCCCCCTCCCCTTCACCTGCCCTTCTGGCCCTAAGACGCCAATTTTCACGAGGCGCCAAAAATGGCAACTCGTTCAGAAATTAGGCTTTCATTGAGTAAAAATGGCCGGCCTCGCGCGGCAGCCTCAATGAAACTGTAATTCAAGTGCCAACTTCGAGTCTAATGAGAAACGGAAGGTAAAATTTCGAAACTTAGGGAACCAGCGCTTCCAAGTTGTGGCATAATTCAGATCTTTTGCGGAGCCGCTCTTGATTCATGGAGACATTTTATTTTGAACTGCAGCTGGTGAGCTGTGCGAGGGAGGAAGGCTTCGACAAGGAACGCGACCACGCAGAAATTTAGCGCCAGGCAGACGACACTGTACATTTTTGTCAGTTAAAATTTGCATGTGAGTAATTGAACCTTGTGATGGTCTCAAGCTGGGGTTTTGCGTGCAAGTTAAGCCTTGTGTGGGTCCCAAGCCGGGTTTTTGCGTGTAAGTTAAGCCTTGTGTGGGTCCCAAGCCGGGTTTTTGCGTGTAAGTTAAGCCTTGTGCGGGTCCCAAGCCTGGTTTTTGCGTGCAAGTTAAGCCTTGTGCGGGTCCCAAGCCGGGTTTTTGCGCGCAAGTTAAGCCTTGTGTGGGTTTCAAGCCGGGTTTGATCTCTGGTATAGCTGTCTGTTCGATATTAGTGGAATATTTGTGTTTAGTCACTTGGATATAGGAGTATTGTACATTATTATTTACATATGCACGAGCAAATCTAAGTTATTGGGGTATATATTGGTATATTCGTCTATATAGCTGAACATCGGTACAATGTTGATGCTTGTAACGTCATATCCATGTATACATTAAGATTTACATCTGTCTATTTAGCGAGACACGCATGTCGTTATAGACATCTATTCTATAATGTATCTATTTAGACATCTATTCTACACTGCAGAGCGGCATCTCCACGCACAGTACTTCACACCACACCTGTGCTCGCTGCTGTCGCTTGATGGCATTCAATCAACAGAATGCGATGCAGTTCGGTTTAATTGAAGAAGCGAGTGTTTTGGTCTGGGCCAAAAAACCCGGAATTTTCAAATGTCAGACTGCGCAATAAAGAAAATACGTTCATCCTTCCCTCTGAGGATCATATCCCAGTCTTGATTCCAACTGTGATCTTATTTTATTATGTGAAAACTTCTTAAGTTTCGACAAGATTGATGATATTGGATTGATCATGGATTATGCCTGAGTGAGCAAAATATATTATTCCCGACCAAATGTTATTTACTTAGAAAGGACGAGTTATTTCAGTGCACTTGTGTTTAAAGTACAACTTTGTTAGGTTTCAAAAAATGCGTCGGAAAGAATCCGCTTGGATCTCTTCCAAAATTGATTTAGGTTTTATTGCTTGCTTCCTCAACTCATTTTATTCATAGAATCGACGCAGGCCAGTGCTACAAAAAACAGATAAATAGTCAATTTCCAACGTCGTTGTTACATCAGAATAGTTTAGGCATTGGTTCTTCAATAATTCTGCTGGAAATTTGTTACATTGAGGGAGAGGTTCCCAAGTTTTTTTCGCCCTTCACCCCTGAAGAAATTTCATTCGAACCTCGAAAATAAAAATGGCAACATTTAGACAATATCCTATTATTTACCTGGACTTTATTTCCACCCCCGGGGGTGAGGGTACCCAAAGTTGTGAACCCCTGCTTACTTAAAAGGATTTATGAAAAGCGCCAGCTTTTAAAATAAAAGCCCTTTTGATGTATAATGATCCACATGAATAAAAAAAATTAATGGTCAAACAAAAGCCAATATTCAACCAGCATTTCCTGTAGCAAGATGGATATGCAAAGTTGAGATATTCAAAATAAATCTAAAACAAGAATAAAAATAGTTGAAAAAGGCAATGTGTCACTAGCACTACCTGGAGCAAGACGGCAGCAGGTTCCTAAATACAAGGACTCAAAGAGAGCTCCCACGGGGGCTGAACTCGTCGAATTATCCCCGTACGACTTCATTTAATTTCTGGAGCTCCAACTCTTGCCAAATGTTTAACTTTTGAAACTCTCGAGAACGCAATTGCTTCTTAACTGAAGCAGACGCTAGAGTCAAGTTCAGAGTCCGAATTTTAGGGGAAATCGCAAGTCAGTTCTGGGAGGGGAGCTGAGGCCGTGGCAGGGCGCTATCTGCCTCCCTGTGTCTGTGTCAACTCTGGGCCTTGTAGTTGTCAATAAATTGTATTTTGTTTCACTACCTTGTGTTGATTTAGTTATAAAATGTGTTAAATTGATTGCTAGTAATATAGCTGGTTGTCAACAAAATATGGTTTTCGTTTCAATACTTTGCTTTGATTAAATTGTGAAATACTGTAATTTTATTTCTTGTTATTGTGTTCCAATATCTCTAGGTCTAGTTGCTGTCAAGAATTTTTTTTTGTTGGTTTCACTGCTTTGTATTGCTTTAATTATAGGGCGTGTAAAATTTATTACTGGTTATTTTGTTAAAAAACTTGCTTTGATTTAATCACAGCATATGTACAGTTTATAAATAGTTTTCAGTAAAATGAAAATTGGTTTCACTACCTTATATTGATTGAATTGTAGGATATGTGAAAATCATTGCTAGTTGTCAACAAAATATGGTTCTCGTTTCACTACTTCGTGTTGATTAACAGGATACGGGAAATTTTTAACTAGTTATAACATTCAATGCTTTTTCCCGTTTTCTTGTTAAAAGATTTGTATTGATTCAATTGCAGGATGCGCAAAATTTATTGCTTGCTGTCATGTTAAAATTTCTTTTCTCATTTTGTTGTAAAAAAATACGAATTGCTTTAATTGCAGGATATGTAAACCTTATTGCTAGTTGTCAATAATCTTTTTTGTTTCATTACCTCATGTTGATTTGATTACAGGATGGGTAAAATTGATCGCTAGTTCCCATGTTCAAATATTTGTTCGTTTTTATTAAAATATAATTCGCGCACAGCATATTTAATCTATACTATAGACTTGCTTCAGGAAAGTTGAGACACAGCAGCTCAGCTTGATGAATATCCAGTGAACTGAGTGAGGAAATATATTAGAAGTGAGTTTTAAAATACATCAGTAACGTAGAATGCCAGCTCAATGTCATGACTTGAGTGGCAACTTCGGCTTAATTTCATTTGATTTCATTTGGTTCATTCACATAAAATTACGTTCAAATCATTCAAAAGAAATTGCATTGCGACACGGTTCATAAGGAGGCTCTCTCGAACGCGATGTCATGGAACACTTGATAAATTAGACATTTGTTGCATGGCTCTCTGTTGTCTGCGATGTGACTTCGAACAGCAGCACTTCTATGTAATCTAACTCGATAATAGAGACCGGGGACTGACTGATCGAGTTGACGGTTCACGTATAAGCGTGCAATCAGGATGAGGGAAAACTCCCACCTCAAAAATAGTGTCATAGCATAGATAAGCAATCTACCTCCACCGTAGAAATTAAAGCCAATCTACCCCCGCCGTAGACATAGATAGCATCACATCGCTTCGAAGATAAGCCAATCTACCACCCCTGTAGAAATAGATAACATCACATTGCTTCGAAGATAAGCCAATCTACCACCGCCTTCGAAAAGTGGGTCAGAATCCCCTGGGGAGAGCGAAGTCCCATAGGAAGGAAGGAAGGCAGGCAGGAAGGCAGGGGCCCTCGGACACAATACAGGGAAGGGGTGGCATTGCACAATAGCTCAGTGGTGTTTATGGTCTAACTTGTAAGGGTAAACTGAGCTCAGGACTTTTGTGGGGACCAGAAGTTAATTACTCGATACCAGGAGTTGGGGCACGCAATAGAATGGCCAGTTTTTCTTTGGGAACAAATGGAGCGGCGGCGCGGGATAGGCCGACACGGCCCCTGACGTAAGGGGCAACTTTGGCATTCCTCTCAACAATGCTTTGTAGGGGGATTTGGGGGGGGGGATGTTTTTTGTGGCTCTTAAGGGACTGCTTCGCTACAGCCGCAGTTTATTGTCTGACGCTCCCCGGAGGTGCCGGGGTGAGGGGAGGAGTCGGGAAGTCAAAAAGATGCGACTTGATTGGTGCCTTCCGACCCAATGATGGGAGGTTCACCCCTCTGCTCCAGTGTGGAGGGCTTTAAATTATCTACCTGCATATCTCTGCGTATATTTCGTCGATGTGATGCTTGAGAAATCCTTATCTCCACCTGCACATCTCTGCTTACATTTCTACTATGAGATGGGAGAAAAATTGTAATCTTCACCAGAAAACGTTTTTAGTCATTAAAATTTTTTATTCGCCTGCGTAGAATGCAATATATCGTAGTATCTCATGCATTTTATTGAAATAATTTTTGAATTTTCTGCTTTTAGAGAACCAGAGCATGAAGTTTGACTTCGTAGGAATTTCAGATTCCAACTACAGTGGACATGCGAGTAGCATGAATGGTGAATCATACTCACTCCTGTGGAGTGAGTATGATCACTGCTGCTCGCTCTGTTAACAACTACAGAGGAGTCCTTCCTGACGAAATGATCATGCAGAAATGATGTCTCTCAGCTTCTCGCTCCAGCTCATTGCAGTCGCAGAAGAGCAGGGAACGAGAAGCTATCAGAATACTTTAGAGAGTATCAGAATGATATCCAATGAAACTTCTCAAATCATAATTACTTGTTCTTTCTTGTCGCAATGATGGTACTAGAAATGAGCCACCTGTTGTTGTGTGATTTCTTTTGGGAATAATTTTTTTGTATCTGCCTCGTATAATCAAGCTTATGGAATCTAACACAACCATTCCTAGCCAAAGCTGAACAAATTCGGTTGAAATTCATTCAAATTTGTAATTCTTAGTCTCAACTGAAATTTGATCATTGATTTCAATCCACTAACAAGATGATTTACACATGAATTGAAAATTTAAGCAATAATAAACCAACAAAAATCATTTCTTTCTAGGAAAACTGCTGATTTTCCATATTTTCAGGCTGACGTCTACAGCTTGAGGCTGACGTGTCAATTCTCGTGCTTGCAGGGAGCACCTCACTGATGCACAATCAAAACCTTATAGCCTATCACAAAAAATTAAAAAAAAAATTAATTGCACAAGCCAACACAGTTTGTACTGTATATTATTTTCACCAGTTAATTTCACTTATAGTATCAATTCTCTACTAATAATAATTTGCTTCCATTTAATGAATACGTTTCGAAAATTTGTTTACAAATTGAATTCAAAATATTAGTGTAAATTTCAAGGGCTTCTGTTTCTATTTTGCTAAAGATTCGTGAGTCGTTTGTCTCTAAAACGTCCACCACGACACACGTTTTACAATTAAACTGAGAAATCATAGTTGACTACAACTGAGATGCGTTAAATAATTTCTCTAACACACTTCATGACAAAGAATGTTTGTATTCAACACAGTACACTTGCTTGGGGAAAATTATTCAGGATTTCCTTCAAACTCATGAAATTAACTAAGTTCATATACCGATTACAGGTACGAAGTATTTAATTTTATGCAGAAGATGCGTTTTTTTTGCGCAAAAAAAAATGTTGCACGGATTAATTTTTTTCTATCAAATAATTCTTTTTTCTTAAAACATTTCGTACGGCTAAACATTATTCGTTTTTTGCATCAAATAATACTTTTTTTTGTCAAAACATTTTGCACTTGTGAATTTTATTCGTAAATTCTATTTATCAATATAACATGGAAACCGCGAGACAGGCTCCCCAAGACTCGGCTCGAGCTGCGGTAGCCATGCGAGTACTCTGCCGTCAGTGTGAGCTGCGTGTGATATTAATAACAAATATTTGGTGCAGTTTGCTCGCTTGAATTTCTCCAGGATTGGGCTAACGACGCAACTTGTCCAGGACATGCCCAAGTTCTGCGGAGACAGCACACGTCCAAAGCCCGTCTCGTCTTGTCTGGACACGCAAAAACACGTCGAGACATGCCGCGCGGCCCTGTCAAGTTCGGGCTGAAGTTGACTTACCAGGTGGCTTGTACAAAATGCTGCCTTGCCAAGACCTGTGGCGCTAGTGCACAAAAATGCTGCTTTGCCAAGACCTGTGGTGTTAGTGATTTGGCAAAGTGCTCTGTTCTAAGCTCGGTCTGAAGGTGCATGCTTTGTGAAGTTTTAAAAGTGGTCCAAATACAGCTAGGAAGTCGCCCGTTATATATTTGTATTTCCTCTTGACCTAATTTATAAACAGCATTTTAAAATGCTTTTTCAACTTTTTTTTTAGAGTAGAAATCAGGTGCCCTTCTTATCATGTGTGGCTGCTTGTCAAGTACTTTGAGGTTGTTGTCAAGTACCTTTTCATCGTTACATGTCTAGTACCAATTTAAGGTAACTCGTTTAACAGGTACGTGAAGTAACACGTCAGGCCCCAGAATATATGTAGGGCTTCTTGCCATGTCTGGGCAATTTTACTCTAAGGCACTTCCAAACGTAGAACGGATTATATTGATTCTTGTAATAGATCGCAGGACCAAGTGCCATTTAAGTTAGCAGTGATAACTGCAAGAACTCTAGTCTCAAGTTCGATGCATCTACAGACGCAAAATACTGCATGTAGTGAAGACAAATTCGTTACAATAGGTTTTGCAGAAAATTTCAATATCTGCTGAGCCTCTCTTCTCTCGGAGGAGAGGATGAGATAGAAGAGGGAGAATGGTGAGACGTTCAAAAAACATCGCTATATGTCGGTAAGTTTTCTATACCTCATATCAAATTCATAGATTACTTGGACCTCGAGCACAGAGCAAATCATTTGAAATTGTCCGACATTACCAAGCATTTGCACTCATTTCCAAAAATAACACAAAATAGGGTGCTGCTATAGCGTGAGGTCTACCACACTATAGCATGAGATTTACCTCTAGGTAGCACTATAGCGTGAGGTTAGGAAAGGTTAATAATGGACATTACTTATTGCCATACATTTTATTTGGCAATATACACATAACTTGGACATCTCAAACTGCACCTGGGTAGGCGACATAGGGCGTTAGACCTCACGCTATAGTAGCACCAAGACCAAGTTAGGTTACTAATGGATATTACTTATTTCCATACATTTAATTTAGCTATAAACACTTAATTTGTACATCTCAAACTGCACATGGGTAGGCGGTAGACATTCACGCTATAGAAGCACCCAAAATACTAATAAGAATAGACCTGAGCTACGACGCCTAGAAACTGTCGAGGTGCAAAACAAAACGGTGACGCAGGTCGCTGGAGTGAACTGACGGCTCCCTGGAGCTGGCCGAGTCGAGGGGGACGGATGCGTATTTTTGGCTTCGTATTCCAGAAATTCAACTTCCTCATTTCACACGGAGCTCATTCTGCGAAATATTCTCCCGTGCTGCGTTACCTTGGCGATCAGAGTAAGCTGGGGCGTGTGGGAGCGACAGAAATAGTTCCATTGAATTCTAGGTAGGATGCAGCCCAGAATTTTATGTAATTTCTGATACAGTGAAATAAAAAATTCAATGGAGTTTTGTATCATGACTACTGAGATGGGTAATAGAGAAATATTTTTTGAACTGTTTGAGTTCATGATGGACATTGCTGCCTCAGTTCGAATTTTCTCGAAGAAATGTTTACAAACATTTGAGTTTAGTCTCAACATTATTTCAGATCAAAGGTAGTCACATTCAAGTGTTGAATTCACTTTTGCCATTTCAAGAGCGAGACTGAGTAGGTTTTACGTTTTTCATGTTTTGATTTTATGTACATATATAAATAAAAGTATTTGAGCAGTTGTACTAACTGCGTACAAACCATCACCTGGACGCGCTTGCATGCGTACGTGAGCATAAACACGTTTCCAAACATCAAACATCATTAAGTGAGGTAAATTAGCAAAAATGGGGCTCCTATTTCATGATCAAAGTATTAAGTATAAAAAAGCACCACCTTGCACAACAGCACCACTAGTCCTGTGGCCGAATGGCGATCTCAGTTAGATAAAAGCATTATTTTTCATTTGCACGTGTGAAAATACATCGTTTTACACAGTACAAGTAATTCTGAATAAATACATACATAGCTCGGCAGATGTCTTCCAAAATTATTCCATAATTAAACTCATCAAAAAACTTCAGAAAAACACAATAGCCCCATTTCACGTTTCAAAAGTTTTTCAAAAAAACATTTTTTCTCGCATTGGGGTCAACCCAGTCAACAAAACTGTGTGAATTTACGCAGCAGTTGAGGTTTTATGAGTTAAAACTCAAGGCTTATTAGATTTCATTTGCAATAATACTTTTTGGAGCAAAGGAGTCGCGTTAATTGAGGACTGTCCCCGGAATAACAACGAGCTAATTTCCAGAGCCGCGCGATATCAATGAACGACTCCGAAGTTGCCGGAGGATCGTGCGGGTGTTGGCTTTTATTGGGGCGCTGTGGGCCGTGTGGTGCCGGCGTCTGGGCAGAGTTGGGGAAACTTCGAAAGGTTGTGTTGTTTCTGGGGAAATTAGAGGTCCTTCTGAACCCTCTGCAAGGAAGAAGGGGACTTAGCGGATGGGGGGAAGGGAGATAGGGAGTTAGGGGATGGAGCATAAACCCGGGTAAATTTCTGTATTCTTTCCAAAAATTGCGTTGAATTCTTCTGAGAAATAAATATTTTTCGGAAAATGTGTTGTGCCACTAAGTCAATTTGGTAAACGAATTTAAGTTTTCGCTTGAGCAAATAGAGGAAATATTAACTGCCTTCCAATAATAATTTCATGGTGATCTAAACTATGGAATTTAATTTCTTTCATAACTTGAAAACTTCTCAGTACTCCTGATTAGCATCAGCATCAACACGCTTCTGTGCGCCTGATTAGCATCAGCATCAGCACGCTTCTGTGCGCCTGATTAGCATCAGCATCAGCACGCTTCTGTGCGCCTGATTAGCATCAGCATCAGCACGCTTCTGTGCGCCTGATTAGCATCAGCATCAACGCGCTTCTGTGCGCCTGATTAGCATCAGCATCAACACGCTTCTGTGCGCCTGATTAGCATCAGCATCAACGCGCTTCTGTGCGCCTGATTAGCATCAGCATCAACACGCTTCTGTGCGCCTGATTAGCATCAGCATCAACACGCTTCTGTGCGCCTGATTAGCATCAGCATCAGCACTCCAACGCAATTACAGCCACAATTTCAGAGCAAATGTTGCACTCGACAACTTTCTATTGGCTCCCCACAACCAAACTTTTCAGGTTTATTCCTATTTTGTAGTTTTGTTTCGACAGCACAGGCAAGGAAGTGGAGCATATTGAGGGTAAAAGCTACTCAACATATTCTTCTTTTTCTATAAAATTTAGTTAAAAATTTTTATAGGATAAATCAAGGGGAAGTGCAGGACATCAGTGAGGCCACACGTGGCGGTGGTGTTGGTGTGGCCAGTTGGGATCGTAATACGTCTGACGATAACTGTAACCATCTATCAATTTTCTGTTCGAAAACCTATTTCAGTTAGCCAACTATCTTCAAATACAATGTATACATGACTCATAGAATTCCTAAGCGTTCCTGCCATGGATGGTTGAGGATACGCGTGAAATCAATGTAAATGAAGGCAATTATGTCATTTAAATAATTCTCGTGAGGAGAAATACAGTAAATTGAAAGCAGTGTGTTTTCATTGTATTAGTTTTAGTCGTTACTAACTAAATTATTTTATCAATTTTACTTGTCCTAAGGTACATTTTTGGTTGGCCGAATGTGCCTGGCTTAAAATTCCTTGTTTAACGATCACAAAGAATCCCTTCTTAAAATGCATTTATAAATGTATAAATAAATAAATTAGAAATTTTGAATGTATGAATTAATTTTATTTTTATTGGAAACGCATATAAATGCATTAATCACTTAATTTTATAATGAATGAAAAGGCGAATCGTTCTTCAAACTTCGTATAAAACTATGAGTTACAAATTTAACATAACATAGTCAGCATCAAAAATGAGATTTCTATCCACACAAAAGCCAGAAAATTTTGTAGCCTCACACAGCCTCCTCGATCGAACGAACGGAAGGCATGGCTTCTTTTCACCTTGAAAAATAACTCTTAGAAGAAAACGCCTTCTGCGGGCAGGTTTTTAAGGCCATGAATCACAGTGGCCGAGATAACTCAATGCTGCTCAGACTGCCGGGAAAAATTCATAGGCCAAGATTTCGTGTGAAATTTTCCCAGGGCATAGCCCATGATCCGTTTTTTATTTTGCTGGGCCGGCCATTCGGCGGGACAATTTTTTAAGCTTTACCCACGAAGCATTAATCATATCAGCGGGCCAAAAGCCTTAATTTGATGGCCCAGATTCAAAGCAAGGGGCATAATGGATTGCCAGGCCCAGCTAATGGTAAAATCAATGTCCTGTTCTGACTCAATGACTGAGAGCTTCAGGAGCTGCGGTGTCGCGAGGGGGGGAGGAGGGGGAGAAAAGTAGTAGGAGGAAGAGAAGGAAGATGAGAAAGAGAAGGAGAATGAGGAATAGCAGCAGCAACAATAGGAGTACGAGCAAAAAAGGGATGTAGAGGAGGATTAGCTGAAGCAACAGCAGGAAGAAAAAAGTGCAGGAAGACTAGCTGGAGTGAGAGGAATAGAAAAAGAAAAAAGAAAACTTGAAAGAAAGAAATAAGTAAGAGTCTTTTTATTCTACAGATTGAATTTTGAATATTTTTCAACAAAAGCTGCTAAACTGAGGACTTTAAATGGGCAAACCATAAGAGGTAGACCATTGCCGCGTTAGGACTCCAGCAGGCAAATAATTTGATTTGCATACGAGCATAATTTAACCACTCAAACACTGAAAGTAAACTTTCAACAGCGTGCGGAAACTGGATTTCAATTCGATGAGCATGCCCTAGGCAGTACAGAAATATCATGAGATATCATGAGTACAGATATCAAGAGTACAGACATCCTGAGTACAGATACGTTGAGTACAAAAATGTCAGAATCTCTAGAAAGCATGGCACCGTTTTGAAGGCAGCCTCAGATCAGAAGGCCTATATTTGGAGGCACTAGCGGCAGCGAAGTTAAAATAGTCCTCATGAATCTGCGGGCCGGCAGAGATCTCTTTTCTCAGCGCCCTCTGAACCAAAGGACTTCCATAAAGTGGCGCCAATTTAGGCGCCCATTCTAACTGGAGACGCAGGAAACATCCTCGTTAACTGGGAAAGGCGCCACAATTGACCCATTTGGAGCAACGCAGTGACGATGGCACCTCTCAACGACCGTCCGTACACTCGTTCAACTTTATCTTAAATTGGAATTCGTTGTGAAATCTTACATGCGTTTTTCTCACAAGGTCAACAAGAACTATTAATTTGAAACGATGTATATGCTTGTACAACGACCTATCAACGACCGCCTCTACACTCGTTCAACTTTTAAAATTGGATCTCGTTGTGAAATTTGACGTGCGCTTTTCAAAGATAGTTATCAAGTGCTAATAATTTGTTACGTTGTAAATATTCATGAAGTTTTCGTGCTGATTACTGAGCTGTTGTTTGGTAAACATGCAGGTTGTGTGATAAAAATGCATGTCATTCAACTTTTAAAATTGGATGTCGTTGTGAAATCTTACCTTCGTTTTTCTCAGATGTCAAGAAACAATAATTTGAAACGATGTATATGGTTATAGAGTTTTCTTGTTGTTTTATGAGCTGTTGCTCGATAAACAAGCACGGTGTGTCTCTAGTTTGAGAAGTTCTTATTTCTTTTTGGTTATTTAACAAACTTGGAGTTTGCGTACCAGCTACGGATGCCTTCAGTCTCTGGCCTTCAGATTTATTACTGCTGCTGGGCGGGAGTTTACTGGGCGCATTAGACAAATTGTATAGTTTATATGATTCAGGGTAAAACAATCCTAAATAAAATTCAAAAGTTCCATGTAATTTCCGTTCCAGAAAATGATGCAAAGCTTCAACTTTTCGCAGAAACATCATACAACCGTCGCCTCATGACTGCGAACAACTCCCAGCTCATCAGCTCACAACAATCTTCAGAGAGGAAATTCGACACAGCTTGGGCTGCAGTAAATAACTCATGAGCAAACTGAATGAAAGGCAGAAATTATTCCCGTGATTGAAATCAAAATCCATTATAATTTTTTTTTCGTGACAGACTCAATAGAATTCCTTCACCGCTCACTTCCCCACGGGGATAATTTCAATTGACTTTCAATTTCAACGCCCGACAACAGTTGACAGCCACGCAGGAAATTATAACATCCCTCCCTCCCCAGTTTAGACAGGAAGTTCACCAGGAAGTTGCGGACCATGCATCAAACTTGATGTGAGTCGACTGACACAAATGTTTGATAGCCAGCTCGCAGGTAGCCTGTGTTGTGGGTTCATCGCATTTCTAATTTCTTAACCTAAGAATTTGGTTGGTATTTTTGCTTTATACGAGAGTAAAATTAATGCTTTAGCATTTGAATTTCTAATTTTTTTATCTGAGAATTTGGTTGGTATTTTTGCTTTATACGAGAGTAAAATTGATGTTTTAGCATTTGAATTTCTACTTTTTTACCTAAGAGTTGAGTTAGCAATCCATCTTTCTACGAGAGTAAAATTAATGCGTTACACTTTGTATTTCTAATTTTTTAACTTAAGAATTTAATTGGCAATCCTGCTTTTTATGATAGTAAAAATAACGCCTGTCAAATTCAAAAATTAATGCGCTTGAAGTTTAAAAATTTATTAACAAGAGTCACTTATGAGTCATAGGGAAAACTCATTCGTAACCTAAGAGCTGAGGTGCTGCTTCCCACCGCCGCCTCACAGAGCTCACAGGGTGGAGTTACGAGGGCAAACTACTCCGAGGGTAAACAGCTACGAGGGCAAACTGCTCCCCTCGGTCACTGAAACATCGACAAACATGGTCCGGAGGCCGCGCAGCAGACGACGTCTCAGGTTTGCGTACCTCCCCTCACTTTGTGCGTTTTCATTTTGTACTCAGCAAGCTGTGTTGGACACGCCTTAGTGTTGGTCGGTGCGTGAGTTTGGTTCCTGCAAAAATTACGGTGAAGTGCCCTTTGTCTCTTTTGAAATGAAGTGAATGCGTTGAATCGACGAAAGCTATCATTAATTTTGTTCTCGCGCTAAATTGAGGCGGAGTGTCCATTATTTCTTTCAAAATGTAGTGAATGCGGTAAATGAACGATCTCTTTCATTAATTTTGTTTTTTCACAAAATTACGGTGAGGCACCCTTCTTCTCTTTTTAGGGAAAATGAATGGGTTGAATGGACGGTATCTAATATTACTTTCGTTCTTGCGCTAAATTAAGGTGAGGTGTCTTTTATTTATTTTAATGATGTAATAAATGCGTTAGGTCAACGATTTTTGTCATAAATTTAGTTCTCGCGCTAAATTAAAGTGAAGTGTCCTTTGTCTTTTTCCAGGTGAAATGAATGCGTTGTATAGACGATATTTATCTTAAATATAACGATAGATGAAGATTTAGATAGATCTCATAGATGTTGCTGTGAAAAAATAACTATATACGACGGACGTTTACAGCTCCATGCACCTCTTTAGTTCTGATGAGTTAAAGTGAATGTGTTTTAAATAAAGATGAATATGTGATGAATGAATGTACAGAATAAAATATTCGTAAAATACCCTAAGGATTGCACTTCAAAAGAGAGGGTAAAGAGATGAGCTTGCAACAGCTCGCATCTTTGACCAGTACCCGCCCTCCCTGCACTACACAACCTCCCCACCCAGCACACACAACGTACGTATGTTCACAGCTACTAATTCCAGGAATGCGATCCCCTTGGGTGCAAGAAATAACTTCTGGAAATTGATACTGCTCTATTATTCCGAGATGAGCAGCTGATTAGGCCAAACCTCCCCTGCAACATAAGTTGAAGCCCGTGAAGTTGTATCAATGAATTACTTGTTTCGACCGTACGATATAAATCGCCGTGCTGGGTTTTCCGAGTAAACAGAACCAAATTTTGCTGTCAGTGTATTTTGATATTGTTTCGGAAAACAAATCACCGTGCTTGGTTATCTGAGTGAGTAGAGCAAAATGTTCGGGTCAGTTTTTTAAATATAATTATTTTTCAAAACCCTTTTTTAATTCAAACGCATTATAAATGCTCAACTCCGACGCTACACAGCAAGCCTTTGAGCCAATTTTGACGTGTCGAGCTCGTGATCTGCTTGAGAACAGAAAGAAAACAACGCAATTAATATTAGGTAACTTTAATAATTTCTCAGCATCACGATATATTTGAAGTTCATTACGTGTTAAAATTCTCAGCAAATTG
>JACJUY010002192.1:28740-54087 GCA_014220935.1 Platorchestia sp. MABIK
GACGCTAGGGTTGAGTGAAATAGTAATGGACGCTAGGGTTGGGTGAAGTAGTAATGGACGTTAGGGTTAGGTAAAGGAGTAATGGGCGCCAGGGTTGGGTGAAGGAGTAATGGACGCTAGGGTTAGGTGAAGGAGTAATGGACGCTAGGGTTGGGTGAAGGAGTAATGGACGCTAGGGTTGGGTGAAGGAGTAATGGGCGCTAGGGTTGGGTAAAGGAGTAATGGGCGCCAGGATTGGGTGGGTGAGTATAGGGCGCGGGGATGGGTGAGTGATGGAAACGATGCGTAACGTCGCCAACACGCACACAAAAATGGGGCTGACGTTCAGACGGTTGTTTTCATTCACAACTGTGTTGGTATTTTAGGCAATAGATTAACAGACACTTAAATTACTCCTCACTTACATTACCTATCGCAGTCGGAATAGTAGCTGCCGTGTAGAATCGGTCCCATTCCTTATATATTTACATAGTAGTTTTAGCGTGTAATCGTAACGATTGGATAAAAAGAAAGAAATTAAAAATGAAACTTGCAGAACACAGACCTGCTTCCTTAGGTGTGACTAAGAGCAGCGAGCAAAGTATGTTCTACTCCGTACAGGAGCGTTAAATCTCTTTTGCATGTCTACAGACAATTTTTCAATGATTTGGCTAGTGCTTGAGTAGAATTAAATTACGAGTGATAAATCAAAAATGCAACAACTTCATTGATTAGACGAAAGTGTCACAGCTGTATCAGTGAATGGGAAGACATAGTCATATGTCCCATGCCACTCACAACCGCCGTCACAGCTTCCACTAATCACAAAGAACTGGTCGCAACTGCCAGACAAGTTTCACTTCTAAAAAAGAACTACCTCCTTCACTAACAAGGGGCATCGTTAGGTGCAATTCTCCAAACTTCCATTCCAAATGAACAAAGGACCACGTCGGACAGAGCCAGTTAAGTGACGAGATCCTGGAAATTTCAGCTGGAAGGTTGCTGGCAACTGCGATGGAGAGAAATTTATGGTTTAAAGCTCGTTAGACGAGGTGCAGGTATTAACTTTGTCGTCATTAACCCGTGGATGCACAGTATAATTTCAAATAAACGTACACGGTGGGGGTCAATTTGACCCTAAACTTTTTATTTATTTAAGTAACAAAAGAAACAAAGGTTGACCAGTTCCAGTTATTTGAGAAAAGTCACAAAGCCATGTTCAAATCAATGGATTTGATTTGAAGATAGACTGAAATGACCTAGTTGTGAGTGGCGCGAAGGTATGACGAAGTGACTGTGGAGGCCAATACGAATTGCGTTTCTAAGATTCTAGAGTGGGACGATGAAAGAAACTCGCAAGGAAGATTGTTTATTTAATCCAGAAAAATGAATGTCAAACAAAGATTGTAGTCACAGAAAAAATTAAAAGTTAAATGAAGACTCTGGTGCGTTAATATTCTGAGAAAAGAGTCTAGATTTTTCTTCTCCACCAAATGTGAACCATGACCTCCCATAGAGAGGCAATGGAGCTGTAGCTATACAGGGTGTCTCAAATAAAGCAGACCGAACTTTGAATTGATAAAGCTCCCCGGTCGCTCCGGGGCATGAATGAAATTCAAAAGTCTAAGAATAAAAAATTATAAAACTTTACTTATAATCAGTGTCTCATCACCAATCAGTAGCTTTGATAATAACATGATGAAAAATCTTCCACTTCATGTTAAGCCCCTTTTCCTTCAACAGGACCTCCATTCCTTACTGAACATAATTGCACTCTCGATCTCCTTGTTTGTACTGCCACCCTGACCATCTCCGGATTTCCCTTAGGTAGGTTCATTTCTTGGATGATACTCTCCCGTCACTGATTTATATTTTCTGGTGGAGTAGTACATATTCCGGGAGTCGAAATCTAGGTTGTGACTATAAGAACTCTTTGTTGTTTTGCTTACTGCACAACGAAGAATATTTGCGAGGAAACTTGATCTTGCGAACATGTTTTATTCATGTAAGTGGTATTGTAGACACTGAGTTACATAAATAACGAGCTGGCCCATCCAGAACTAAATTATCAACAATAACTTCAGAGCTCCATCAATTCGAAGGCCAGTCTTCATTTGGGGGACACGGTGTATACACATTACCGATATGGCGCATTCGTCAATGCACCCTCGACAGAGAACGGCAACAGATTACTTAAGCTATCTGCGCTTCACTATTATTACACCACCCAATAGCGCACCACGATACAAAACAAGTCCGGAGTCAGCCAAGCGTCCGATGACTCAGTGATGCCAGCAAGTACAGCTCCGTCACTGGAAGAAGAGCAGCCAAGCAAGCCATAAAGCTTGTCTGCTCCCTCCCGTATCCGTGCTACGACCACTGGAATCACTCCTGCGATGACCCCGCGTTGTCTTCCGACTCATTAAACCACTACTCCCCCTAGCTTGATGTGCCCTGGAACTGTGTACTACAAGTGCCTTATGGAGAGCAATTGATCGAAAACAACTCGATGAAATCTCTTCTTGCGTCGCCGCTACATTTGGGTCTCGAGCAGCGTTTACATGTGCCTTTGTTTCGGCTGAAAATATGTTTAACATTTGCTACGAACACCTAATAAATATGGGAAAAATTTATAGATGGTACTTGTAAAACTAAATGATTTCTAATTTTTTCGTTGGTTTTCATGAAATTTTGGAAAACTTTATAAATACCCTATTGCTAATTCTTCATTGGTTTTCATGAACTTTTGGAGAACTTTATAAATACCCTATTGCTAATTCTTCATTGGGTTTCATGAACTTTTGGAGAACTTTAACACGTTCCCAGCGTATTGGGCCACATGTGTACCGCAAAGCAAGTTGTTCATTCACGTTCCGGTTTAAATGAACGACACTTTTTAATAATAACTTATCACACAAGGTGATATGTATGATGTAATTGTATCTGTCATATTTCTTAGGAAGGATAAAAATGTATTCAAGCAGTAAAACCGATTTCCGAATTCTGCTACGAACAACCTAACTAAACCAACCGGAGAAACGCGGTGAACGAGTAAACGCTGAAAACAAAGCTGCTCAAAAGACTACAACCTTCCTGGCATTACAAAAAGCAGTGCCCAAGTGACAGAAAAATTTGTTGAAACTGTTTTCAAAATGTGCGCTTGTTTAGGTAAGCATTAACGGAGTGCCCAAGGGGATGTCTTGGGGATTTTAAAATCCCCAATTAAATGTGCCAATGTTTTTCTCCTTTTAGTTCAGTCTTGAATACTCCACTTTTGCTGTAGATGTGAACAGCTGAGGGTTGTTTATTTTTCATCATTTCTTGGAACGGTTTCAAATCACTTCATATTCTCAACAAATTGATGGGGGCTGACGAATAATAAGTTTAAATTTTTTAAATGTATTAGGACTTTTCACCGTTAGAACGAAATGCCAAGAACTGTCAGGCGTGATAAGTAAATTGTTTTTGCTCTGAAAAAAAAACACATATGATATTTTGCCCAATTTCTGTGATTCCTACTGCCATGTGCCGGAGAAAACTTCGTTATTGCAACACATGAGATAATAGCTCGGATATTTTTACAAGCGCCTAATTTCCCTTGCAAATGCAGCATTCTCACCTGGAAAACAAACATGACTAAGTCATGAACATAGTCGGTGCTGCGCTAGCTTTTTAACGTCAGTAAACTAGATTAGATAAATTTAATCTAATAATCTGGTGACGTCAGTGAACTATTTTAACCTAAAATAATAACCTGGCTACAACAGTAAATTAACTTATAATCTAATCTAATAATTCGGTAACGTCAGTAAACTGTATTATAATCAAATGCAATAATTTGATGACGTCAATAATTTTGAACATAAACATCTATCCAATCATAAACGTAATTGGGTTTGCTGAGCGCAGAGAATGAAATCAAGTAAATGCTCCAGTGAGCTCAAACAGTCAAACAGGAACACAATTTACCTCATGAATTGAGTTTTAATTCCGCATCCTCGTCTCATGCAATTATCGTGCCAGTGGAATACTGCAGATGAACATTTCAGCTCCAAGCGTTTCGGAATTTCAATATTCTATCTTCACAGCAACAAAACTTTGTGGAGGGATCAGAGAAAATTCCTTTTGATACTCTGAGAGAGAATTTTGACTGTTCCTTTACCAGGCTCAGGCTTTTCTGCACGAAAGATGGAGTATTGAAGCTCGAAACATTTGGACTCAAAATGATCATTTACCTCATGGTTTTCTTTTTGTGATGAAATTGAGATTTCAGAGAAATTGATCGATTGTAATCACTAGTCCACCCTCCTTTATTTGAAATAAGAAAGAAGGCGAAATGAAAGATAGGCCGTAAGAAAAAAAATCAATCTCTCGAGAGTTGATGAGGCCGAGTGCACACAGCCCGTCAGAAATGTATAATAACGTTCGACAAATCACACGACACACGTTCCTAATTCCTAAGAATTCACGTGATATTCATTCCTACTCGAATCTGACGGATTAATACACTGGAAATTGTGGAGCTGATGAAGTTTGTATCACAGATACGTTCATCACACAATGTAGGCTGGCTTCGGACAGACAGACAGACAGACAGACACTGCTCTGATTATATTATAAATTAATTTGGAAAAACAGCATCTGTGATACAAGTACCTCAGTGCACCGGGTTATCACATTCAGGCAAACCCGACCACTCGCCCCAAGCACTCACAGAAAATAAATGAATATCCAGCGAATGCCATCACAAGGGGCTGTCAAAGAATATGTTTTGTGTGTAGAAAAAAGATGCAAGTTTTACAGAGTAAGAATTCGAATTCCTTGCCATTTGCAGCAGTGGTAGGAGAGGAGCTCGGTAGCTGCCAGTGTTTGGCGAAGTCTCTTTGAAATTAAATGGAACTTTTGGGTCTTGCAACTGACGCCCCTTTTCTGCGAGTGTGTCGTGCGTTCTGCAGAGACCTCCTGCAGCCCGAGGGCTCGACAAGTTTTGTGTTCCAGGATGACTCGAACACAAAGAAGGAAAAGGAACACAAAGGAAAAACAGAGAGCCGAGAGAGGCAGAAGAGGCTTTGTTCTTTTGACGCGCATTGTCTTGCAGGTGACATGATGTGTCTGATGGTCGGGCCGTGACGGAGACGTGAGCTCGTGAAAGGTGGGAGAGGAGGAGGGGAGGAGGGCAGGTTGGGGAGAGCTAAAAGGTGTCATTGCATGTGCATGGCCAAGTCAGTAGACTAACTTGTAATCTAATGTTGCAAACTGGAAACGACAGCAAACGAACATAGAATCCAATCTAAAAATCTGGTGACATCAGTAAACTAACCTACAATGTATCTAATTCTCTGATGACTGAAATAAACTAACTTGTTATCTAACATAATAATCTGTTGACGTCAGTAAACTCTCCTATAATTTAATAACCTGGTGACGTCAGTAAACTCTCTCATAATCGAGCGAAGAGGTGTCATTGCGTGTGTTTGGCCTCGTCAATCTTTGAGTAACAACAACCAAAGTTCACTAGTTGTTTAATGATAAGGTTGAATGTTAATTGATCTGAAGGGATGATTCAAATTAATTTAATTTCTGTCCAGCTGATGACAAAGAAAGATGCGACTGGAGCATTTGGTAACACTGTACAAATAGCAAAAAATCGATGAAGGTTACTACTCAAAAATGCTCAATTACACAACACGTTGACTACGGTGGGTTAAACTGAAATTCAATAGTCAACTTAAGCTTAAAGTCGAAAGTTTTTGAAAATTTTATAAATATCAAACATTAACTGGGTATATCAAACACCATTAATTTTAACAGATTATCAAAAATTTTCAATCCACCCACCGATGGGTCGTATGGGTTAGTTCGAAAATTTCAGCTCGCAAACTTGGAATTTCTGCTCAATGATGACAGTAAACACTCACTAGATGCTGCTACTCCATCCACAGCAATCGTGCAGGAGGAATTAATGTTCTCTTTGGAAATGTGCCTGAGGAGAAAGAGAGACGAAACTGATCTCGGTGGCATGAGGCAGATTGGACAATGGGAATTTCCACTTCACAAAATTCTCCTCAGGGAAAACAGGGACAAAATTTCCTCAGTTAAGCGATGGATCGGAAAATGGAACGAATTTTTTTTTTGAGGCATCGAGCGACGGGAAAAATTACGTTTTTTGAAGGGTAGAGAAAAAATTATTTTTGTTACAAATACTACAAGAGTCGAAAACTAAATCCTTGTGGTGAGAGCTGATTTACTGATAAGAATGCATCCTGAATTCTGTTACTTATTAAGGCGCCTCAGGACAGAAGAGGTAACAATTTTTCTAGTCTGGTAGAAATGAATTGAGGTGAAACTCTGATGCTCTTGAAACACTGAACGGTGTGAGAGTTCCTCGCTCTAGCAACTTCCAACGCAGCTCCAAACATTCGTTGCTCGTCTAAGGGTACCTGCCACTCACCTACGAGTCAAAAGTAGCTTCCACTTATGCGTAGAGTATTTGAATAGATGATATTATCCTCCTAGTGTAGGCAGCCCGTCATAAACGACGGGATTCAATATCTCCTTGATTACATTTTGCAGATGTGGATGCCAAACAAATACATCCATCCCAATAGAACCCGCCATTAAAATATTCTTGTACTTGTGCACTGGTGAAACTCGTATCACAGATACGGTCATTGAGCGTCCTTGTGAGCGTCACAGACACACGCACCAACCAAATCAATTAACATTCTGTATTATTGTTTACTAGTATTTTACTATTTTTTCCATCTATTTAAACTAAGAATGAAATGAAAATGATATGAAGGCCAGACGAAATGAAAACATTCAATCTCTCTAGAGCTGATCAGGCCGAGTGCACAAGGCCCGTCAAAAATCTATCCTTGTATCATAAAAAGCCACCTGTCTCCATACATATGTGAAATTAAATAATTAAATAAATTTATTCAATTTCTCGTGTGTAATTTATGCTATGTTATTACAAAGAGAATCCGATTGAACACATGAAATCTCTGGAGAATTTTGAGCACTTAATACGTTGCTCAACCATGCATGTTAGATGAACAGGTTTCATTCATATGTTTCACTCCTGCAATAATAAAGAGTTCATCAGATAGCACTATGGGATCCGAACCGAAAACTGAGAACATTATATCAGTAACACAAAATTTTGGATTAACGTTTTTCGAACAAGTGACCGTGTTGAAAATCTACGGATTTCCAAACGCACATTTAACTTACTTCTCCAAATTAAAATAGCCAAACTCCAGGTCCAGGTGCTTCCTTCAGTCCAGTTTACGTTCGATTTATACACAGTTTTATGATAATCACCTGCAATATAATAAAACATCTTATGGTGTCTCCCTAAATTTCTAAATAAATGATAAACAAATAAATTTTTAAATGTTTTGGACGTAATTTTTCCTTTGTAATTACAATGGGAATCTCATTGAACACATTAAATTTGCAGTTAATTTCATTCATTTAGTCGTAAATGATATTACACAGTTTCTTTTTGCGTGGTTTGTCCGCCTCTCCGTCCAGTTCTTTTTAAGTATGCTCAATGACCGTATCTGTGATACGAGTTTCACCAGTGCACATGTACAAGAATATTTTAATCACCGGTACTATTGGGATGGATGTATTTGTTGGGCATCCAAATCTTTAAATTCATTGAAGGAAACTATCGTATCCCATAATTTTTGACGGGTTGTATACACCAGTGTTTAATAACGTTTTTATAGTGGGGATGATTCATTTGAGTCTTTCCAGATTTGGGGCCAAATCTTCATTGCGAGCAAGTGGCTTTAGCCTTCTGGTGCCACGTGAAGACAGCTACGTAGACACAGCACCTGCTTGCTAGAGAGCATCGTCTGCTCATCAAACATCAGAGCATAAATTATGAAAGAACATCTACTGACATGTCATGACGACCAATTCAAGTGAGTTAGGTGGCAGGGAAAGTCTGCCATCTCATCAATTAACGCAGTCGCTGGTCAGTCCATTGTAGGGGAAAAAGAGGCAGATGTCAGTCCAGTGAAGAGGACTTGACTGGTCATTCCAGTGTAGGGAACATAAAGGCAGAGGTGAGTCACCCTTCACTATCTACATATCCCGAGGTATATAACTCACCTCCATGCCTCCCCCACCCTCCCCCGCCCCCCGACTCTCATACCTCACCCGATAACACGACATTGGAAGACGTGTAAGCGCCGCAACCTGTTCCATTGACTTTTGTGATTGTTCAAGTTTGAAATTCTTACACAAACTAACACCTTTGTTGCAATATTTTGTGAAGTTCATAATTTTGTACACCATTAGTTTTTTGTTTAGATGAAAACAAAATTTGTGATTAAGAGAAAAGTTTCGTGCTTTGAGAGTAACATGAAATCGATTCCCCTTATGGTCTAGTGCTGTACTTTAGCTTGAAGAATTTTGTTCTGGAAAACAACCTATATCCGTCGTTAAATTACTTATCGAACTCGCTCAAATTCTTAAAAACTGTGATTGTCAGAAACGGACCGTACTAGGCACGGACCGTACTAGGCACGGACCGTACTAGGCACGGACCGTACTAGGCACGGACCGTGCTAGGCCTTGCAGCGCTCCTCAACGTTTACACTCGAGAAAATTTCTAGAATTTAAACATGAAACAGCTCTTTAAACGAGAAGCACCTTTAACCCTCTACCGCCTCACGTTC
Source organism: Platorchestia sp. MABIK (assembly GCA_014220935.1). NCBI lineage: Eukaryota > Metazoa > Arthropoda > Malacostraca > Amphipoda > Talitridae > Platorchestia > Platorchestia sp. MABIK. The sequence goes on from JACJUY010002192.1 coordinate 37,416, forward strand.
CCCACATGGTACACTCAATAAAACTGCTCGTATATTTTATTTCTCGTCAAGTAGATGCTCTTATGTATTTTTTGAAGTTCACTGCCGAGTTGCAGTTCGTCTCTAATGTGATGTTGGAGACAGCCTGATGCTAGAGCCACGTCTAATAACGGTGGTTATAATACCGGCAATATGAGTAGAAAAATTAGGCGGTAGAGGGTTAATTGTGTAACATCTTAACCATGAAACATTTAAACAAGAAACAACTCGCAAGTGTGCCATCAAAACCTCTCGCCAAAATCTATTTTTTTCAATATATTTTTAGATTGATCCTAGATGATTTTTCTCAGTTTTTTAATAAACATTGTCAGTGAGGATAACTTTGAGAATTAATCTAAGTATTTACACTTAAATTTTGTTTTCCGACGCCCCTCTGCAGCACGTAAGCCGCTCGATCTCCTGATATTCTTTTTTGTGCATCTTTCCTAACACTTTTGTACTTTCCCCTCCTGTGATTGTTCTCATAGATTACTCCTATTGTCAGTTTTTGGGCTCTATCTCTTTCCCTCTTCTATCCCTGTTCCACGAATTCCCGGTTTCTAACACCACCACCCTTCCGTCATTAATTATCGTAAGTCTCTTTACCTCTCCCTCTCTCTCTCACACAAATTGTCCATTTTTACGTATTTTCTTTTCCCCTCTTCCATCCTGATCCCCGTTCCACGAAATCGCAGTTTCTAACGCAGCCACCTTCCCTTCATCAATTATCCCTCTCTCTCTCTCCCATACAATCACCCCCCCTCCAGGTTTCATTAGTATGTGCGGTCTCGCCAATTATGGCAAAGTCAACAGAGGACGCCCTTATGGTCTCTCCCCTGCCGCGTCAGTAACAATAGACGTCAGAAGAAGACAGTCGAGGTGACAACTTCGGAGCAAGCATTAGAGAGTCGGAGAGTTCAGAGAGTCGATATCTGAGCAGTGCAAACTGTATTGGCGATCTCCAGCGTTTGTTGAAGGTTCTTAAAATAACGTTTTTAAATTGTATCTATACGTCTTTTAGTTTTTTAAATTTAAAATTACGTTTTCACGTCTTTTAACTTCTTTTAATTTAAAATTGTGTCATTTGATTGCCTCTTAAACGTCTTATAAATTTTTTTAGTTAAAAATTACGTCTTATAATTACGTTTTACGTCCTTCCATTTTTTAAAATTTAAAATTACTTCTTCTGTAACGTAAGTTTCACAGGGTTCTAATATGCATTTGGGTTCTGTGAGGCGTTCCTGAACATAATGACGCTCGAAAGTAAAGGGTTCTGTGTGTTGCGTGCATAATTTAAACATTTTTGAGACTACATACGCTGAGGAGGAATTTAATCATACAAATCAGTATCCAATCATATTTAAAAATCAATAACTCGAATTTTTAGAACACTTACCACTCCTGATGAATATTTTTTCGAAAACAATAGTCTTTCAAAAACACCGCCGTGTTCTTTTGCCCGACCTGCAAGAGCTTCGGACATTGGAAACATGCATTCTCTCACACATTCATAACTCTGATATTCCAGTCATAGAATGAACTCTTGAATACTGGCAGATACTGTTGAAGAAGACAATGTCATTAACACACTTTAAAACTTTATTTTCTCCAAAAGCAAATCAATTATTTCGTACTTTACTTAGCTTTTCTCGGTAGAAATAATTTAGTGGATTTAAAAAAAAAATTTCAGAGTACAATCATTTTTTGCCTTTCGTATTTACTGATATCAACATCTTTCTGTACTCATCTCCCACATTCGAATCACGTCACAGCGTTATAATGTGATAGACGTGACGCCTTCGTCCTGTTCTACCATCAATGTTCTCAAACATTTATTACGATCACCGTCAGCGAAGCCTCTGATATATAAATATGAGCCTGATTTTACATAAAAATCCTTTTCACCAGTTCAGATTTTTTCTTCAGGCACTCAAGTGGATAAATACACTTTCGTTTTTTTTTCGTCTGCACAGACCGTGTGGGAGGCCCCTTTGTAGAAAAATTTCATGGATATTGTTCATCGTAAGCACTTAGTCTAGAAGGTACTGTTGCTGGCGTAGTCAAAGGTGTCTCATTCGTTGAGTTGTGTAATGGCTTTTTATAGATCATGTGACCAGAATGGAGCAAGTGTCGAATTGAAGCCTAATTCATGCACTTACTAACTCTTTCTTTAGATTTCACGCTTTGCTCATGCGATCCACCAGGGCTGAAATTCAAACATTTCACATTTTCAGCTCACGAGGTACATAGAAACTTCTCTTACGTTCATCCATCGTAGAAAAAGGATAACCAGTCCGTGGAACAACTTTGCTCGCTAAGAAACAGTGATGTTGCCACCAAGACCAGGCAAGCCAGCAGCAGAGATAAGGATTAAAGTATTGCTTTTCCAATTTTCAATTTTGCGAAACAGTTCAAGTTCATTGCATTAAGAAGAAATTCACTTAACCTTTATTATTGGAACACTGAAAACCGTTAAAAAAATGATACCTCTCTTGTCAAACATTTAAACAAAGGTATCTGTAGACTGCAGATAGACTACAGAGGCGTTAAATTTTCAACCTTTGACTAAGTTCCAATAAAAAATGTTGAGAGAATTTCTTTTAAATTCAAAACTTGATTGAGGAGTTGCATTTTAAGAGCAGCGCAAACCCTGAGGGGATGAAGGGGATTGAAGAGGGAGGAGGGAGGAGGGGGGGGGGATGAGGGGTTTGCACTCCCCCGCCCTCGGTTGTGAAGGAGAGGTTCGGTTCTGATGACTCAGCATATTTGTTCGTGGTCGCTGTCGTTTAGACTTCGTAATATGGCGACCATGGCGGTCCCGTTTAACTTATCGCCTGTAATTGGACGGTGTTAGTTTTTTGAGGGGACTGTAAGAGGGAACTTTGTGAGGGAAGATCATAGTTTCCTCGTTCTTGTTCTAGACAAGTTTATGACCGGCAACTGCTGGCGTAATGTTAGGCTTTCTTGCGTGGGGTAAAATATATTATTCTTTGAAAAAACAGTTCTGCGATTCATCGAAAGGCTTGTGTGACAAGAAACTCTAGCATGTTTTCGCAGAAGCCATGGTAGTGGAGAAAAAATTATTGTGTTCCTTTTTATGAGAGAGCTATTATAGGAAAATTATTCATCTTCTCTTTATAGAATATCTTTATCTTCGATAATCCAATTCAGCGTCAGCTTTATGCCCTTTAGTTTGATATGAGAAAAAAAGAATGAATTCAAATTTATACTTGCTAACTAAAAATTAAGATATTTATTCAGTACAACACGCATGATTCAACACGCATAAGAACCAGCAACATATACACATTATGACAGCACAGTTCTCACCAGCCAGTCCACACAACACAACACCAGTCCACATAACACAGCACCAGTCCACACAGCACAACACCAGTCCACATAACACAGCACCAGTCCACACAGCACAACACCAGTCCACATAACACACCAGCCAGTCCACACAGCACAACACCAGTCCACACAACACACCAGCCAGTCCGCACAACACAACACCAGTCCACACAGCACAACACCAGTCCACATAACACAGCACCAGTCCACACAGCACAACACCAGTCCACATAACACACCAGCCAGTCCACACAGCACAACACCAGTCCACACAACACACCAGCCAGTCCACACAACACAACACCACACACCACAACAGTCCACCCCGCAGTTACACCAGCCCTGAAGAGGCTGACGGTGCCGGAGTAGCAGTAAAGTTCATGGGTAGCAGTACGGCACAGCGGCCCCTGTGTGGATCACGTGCCATAAACTTGTATTATTGCATCCCATGCATGAGAGGCGAGCGGCGAAGGAGGCTAAGCCACATCTTGTGACTCTCTCTATGTCTCTATTATGTCTTGAACGTCATCACGGCAGTCATAAGGCCTGCCTTTATGTAGGTAAGTGTGAGCCTCTCACCCTCTAGTGTTGTGGGTCTTAACATGGGTTCGATCGAATCCCAGGGGTTCGGTGAGTCAGTTGTTTCACGGGTTCGGTATGCTACAGTTCGTGGACTAATACAGTATATAGTTATATGTATATGTTTTTAATTTGAAGAAAAGTACATTTGATTTTCCCAACTTCGAAGGGTTTGATGAATGCATGTATGGAACTTGTGGGGTTCAGTGCCTCCAACAAGGTCCTACTCCACTGCACGAGTGTTTAGGGCACAAACTCTACCGGCAGAGGGAGAGGTAAGCCGTGCGTTACGTACTGGAGGTAAGGTGGCTTAATCTTTGCCCCAGAAACAAAACATAGAAAAGAAAACAGAGAAGCAGATTATTTCTAATAAAATTGGTACATGAAATGTTTAGCATCGGATTTTAACACATCTTAACATTAATATCCTTAGTTGATATTCACACATGGCTGTCGTGAAACCCACGTCAATTGTCGAAATAATTATTGAACGACAGGATTTGTGCTCAAGTTGCTTTGGAGAATTGAAAAACTGTCTCTTTACTGAAATGAATTTCTGGGATTGCCTGCAGGAGAAAATACACCAGGAGTGAGCGTTGTTTTAAGGTTTGCCGGTTAATAAAATCGATTTTTTTACGATCGATGAGTCCAATTTCGTTCTGCACTAACAGTTGATTGAAACTAGATTATTGAATACTAACTTATGATACTCTCGCATGAAACATTCAATTAAGTTATAGTTTAATAAACTAAATATTCATCCACTATAACTTTGCATCAAATTCTAGTTTTGCAATAATAATTTTTGTCAAAAAACAGTCATACCGCATCTACTAGCAATGTTCTACAAAGTTTTAAAACAATGCTCTAGAACTTGTCTTCATAGCAGCATGCCCTAGAAAAGTACCATACTTTACCACCTGCATCACTCCACTACCGAAATCCTTTAATTCATTGTTGCTTCTTCTAATCCTGACATCTTTAAATGTCTTTAAATGCAAACCTTAAATTTTGTTTATGGGTAGTTTACGTTTCAAACAGATAATTTCGCATAACTTATCTATCATTATATTGACTTACAAAAACAAACGCACCACCTGGTATTTTTGTTGATGTATAGGATACAATTCAATAAGATATTTACCATAAATGTACAATACAATGTAAATAAATATTTACAATAAATGCAACAATAAGTTGCATTTATTCGGAGGACCTTCCTCTTTCGTTTTGTCACACAGCTTATTTACTATTCCTACTCTCACTATTCCATTGACTTCACCCTTCATAATCCGCAGCACCACTCATTAATCCACGAAATGCGCGTGAGGTGCATATAATTTCTTTATCAATCTATTGAATTACAAAAATGCAAACCTTCAATTTTAGTTTATGGGTAGTTTACATTTAAAACAGATATTTACGTATAACTAATTTATCATTATATTCACTTAGACAAACAAACGCACAACCTTATATTTCTGTTGATGGGTAGTAAACAATTCAATAAGATATTTACAGAGCCCTTTCATCAGCCTCCGAAGAAGATGTCCTTCTTTACCATCCATCAGATTCATTCCCTCACCCACGAGAGCCTTTGATTGAGGTGAGGTGTTTCTCTCTTGAACGAGAACCGTTTCCCCTGCGACAAACACACGCAGTAAAAACAGCAAAGTTTCTTACGAAACTGAAGCTATCGAGTCCCTCGCTTTTGATTGGAGGACGTCTCTGTAGGCGTAATATAGGCCTATCGCTCCTTCAAAACAACACAATGCTTTGTTCGTTGTTAAAACAAACCTCCAATAGACAGCGTAGGATACAGTTTGGGCGTGATTTTAGGAACATTTGGTGTTCAATGGAGTTTGGAGTGTTGTTTCATTTCAATTCCAATGGAGTGTTGAGGAGTTTGGAAAATTTCTTTCCGACCGAACTCTTTTACAGGCTTTCATGCACTGGCATATTTCAATGAAATTGAATCAGGCGCTTGGCCTCAAAATTGTTAATGCTGACTGGATATTACAAAGGAAAATCTATTTTGCGAAGCAAATTCACAATGAAAGAAATAGAGAAGAAGCACTTTAAAAACATTTACTCTGAACGTTTCGAGCCTAGGCTCATTCTCAACAAAAAAGTCTGCAATTAAAATGATAAACAAGTCAGTACACCTAAAATTACAGAAGCGCAGAATATAAACACGAAAAACAAACAAATAAACAAACAAAAAATATAATTACTAGTAATTTATCGGTTAACTATTATCAGAGGGTATGCACTCTGCATTTCGTTGAGAGATGGTTTGAGTTTATGAATGAATAACGACTCCAAAATACGTAGGTCTAAGTTGGCGGTACATGTATCTAATATTTTAAATTTTCTAATATCAATAATCTGTTCACAGGAATCATTGCTACAATGTTGTCTGATACTAGAATGAGGAGGAGAGGTAAGCAAGCGACCAGTACGATGACTTCGACCTGCATGTTCAGCAACCCTGACGTAAAGTGCTCGGTGGGTGGAACCCACATACTGCGATGCGCAATGCGCACAACTGAAATTATAGACGAGGGAAGATCGCATGCCGGTCGGGAGCACATCTTTAAATCTAAAAAATGATCCAATGGTACGCTTGTTAACTAAAATAACACGTAAGGAAATTTCCGGAAAAAATTTAGTCAAGAGCATTAAAAGGTCTTTTCTCAACTTTTCTGATTGATATCCAAAATTTGGCAACACACAATAACTAAAGTTTAGGGCTTGAACACGAGATCTCGGGATAAATTTACTGTTCAGGAATTTATTAATGGCACGAAAAATGACAGAATGTGGATACCCATTGGTTGTAAAATAAGATTGCAAAAAAGTAAATTCTTTGTGAAGGTCAGTGTAGTTTGAACAAATATTATAGGCGCGAGTTATAAGGGTGGAGATGCTATTAAGTTTAAATCTCTTGCAACAGAAACTAAAGTAACTTAGACCTAACCCAGAGAATGTTGGTTTTCTGTAGACTGAGGTTATGAATTTATTCCCAGATCGGTGAACATTTACATCCAGAACTTCCGGATGTCAATGGACTTGTTTATCATTTTAATTGCAGACTTTTTTGTTGAGAATGAGCCTAGGCTCGAAACGTTCAGAGTAAAAGTTTTTAAAGTACTTCTTCTCTATTTCTTTCATTGACTGGATATTATTTTCAAATGTATAGATTTAATTGACATAATCTTACTCCAATTTTATGAATGTGATCTTACATTAGCAGAATGGATGTTTTACTCGTTTTTATAAAAGTATGATGGATGAGTTCCTGTTTCAACATAAAGGTTGAGTTTCAATGTCAATCTAATCGACCCACTATGAACCAATTGTATTTTCTTTCTCCGTCAATATATTTGAAATTTTTAAGAGTTACTGACATTAGTTACCCACGACGCGCTGGATGATCGCATCCATAAGGACTTACCGGAGCGAATTTGTAATAAATTAATTGAAAATAATATGTTGATGCTATTGATTCTTAATGTGATTTGTGAAACTCCTAAATTTCGGAGCAATGCTAGGCAAGAATCGCGTTGTTGAATGATGGTGGGATTTTGCCTCTCACCTTCTCAGGGAATATTTGTTTACCGTCATTAAATATTTATGAGAAAGCGAAATTCTAGTGAACTTATTTCAAAAGAAAAAATTTTCAAGTGCACTTTTACATCACCGAAATAGACTTGGCAGTATAGGTATTAGGCCGAACAACATGTAAGGTCTCCATCACTGACATCCGACCTATGTTCCGGATTCACAAATCTTTTCCACACATTTATTCCAGTCATGTGTCCTAAACATCCGTCCCATACATGTGTCCTAGTCAGCCATGTTGACGTCGTCCTAAACATGCATTCCAAACATCCGTCCTAAACATCCGTCCCATACATCCGTCCCAAACATCCGTCCTTATAATTTGTACCCCACATCCAATCTAAGCATCCGCCCCAGACAACCACGCCAAAAATCTATCAGTACGTCCGTAGTACGGCGGTTGGAACGGCCGTGAGACCGGCACAGCCATCGTAGGGTGTGACTTCGACCGTGAAGTACATCCCCACAATGCCTGCGGCTCAGCTTTTACCTCCAGATCTAGAGTTACGGTCAATACAAGTGCACAAATAAACAGTACACACGTACGCACTACATCACGACTCTGTGTTCGATTGATAAACGTTCGTCTGTGTTTTCAATTGTAAAATCTCGAGCAGAAAATCGGTGGTCAGTGGACGCAGCGGAGTCGGAGTCAGCGGACAGTGCCGAGGGCTCAGCTTTACCTCCAGATCGAGTGTTGGATGGAGCAAAAGTGAATGGAGTAATGGCTGCGGGAAGTAACCAAGTGCAAGATAAAGCAATAATACCTGTAATTTGACTAGCTCTGTCCCCTTCCATGCTATAGACTGCTGCATTTCTACTCGTGTACAAAAGAGTGCAAGATAGTATCAGACTTGGGCGAGACAGACGAACACAGCATCACGACTTGGTGCTCCAGTGAGAAATGCTAGTCTGTGTTTCTAAATTTTAACATCTCGAACAGAAGAAAAGCAAGTAGAAATATTCGATGAACTTGAATAGTCGCTGTCGAAAAAGGATATTGAGTAGTTTTTGCCATTTGTCTATTTGAACCTTTTGACTGAGTTCAATGTGAAGCGCATGTATGTACACGGACGCGGCAAAAGAGGCTTGTGCGGAGCGTCGGTCGAATTCGTAAAATGCTCGTATGGGGACCGGAATGCCTAATGAGAGTGAAGTCTACAGTCAAAATACTTCAGAAAGCTCTTCGTTTCTTCAACTGGGCAAAGCAGCAGGTTGTGACATGGTGCTTGTTAGATGCTATGCACTCATGCAAGACAACCACGGCTTCTTCTGGTAAATTGGAGACGAAAAATAAAATACATATATGAGTTGAACATTAAGGTGTTGATTTCAATTTGCAGTTAAATACCGATTTTCAGATATTCCAGAACATGTCGTCCCGTTGGGAAGATCTCAAGTCTAGATTCATGTCACACATAGAAATGAACTCCCAAAATGAAAATCTAAATGGAACCAAACTGCAGCACATACATTTTTCTCACTTATTTTCATTAAAAAATTAACCTACAGGATTTTAGGCCTGTAAAGATTGTGAAGATTAAAGAAAAGCGTCGATGAGTTGAGAAGTTGCAGCATTTCGATACAAGGATTCTCTGCAGTGCGTCGATTGTAAAGGAGCAGTCGAAATATTATTGGACTGATCGGGATATTGGAGAGTCCCTCCCGCCCGGCCGTGTGACCCCCGTCATGTCTACAAGAAACTGCCATTAAAGGAGAGCCTGGTGCCTTGTTCCCTCCTTCTCCCTCCTTCTCCCTCCTTCTCTCTCCTTCTCCCTCCTTCTCCCTCCTTCTCCCTCCTTCTCCCTCCTTCTCCCTCCTTCTCCCTCCTTCTCCCTCCCTCTCCATCCTTCTCCCTCTGTCTCCCTCTGTCTCTCTCTGTCTCCCTCCTTCTCCCACTAACTCCCTCAGTTTTCCTTCTTTTCCCCTTATTTCCTGTCTCCATCTATCCGTCGGACTCCCTGCGTCTGCGCGCACCCGTCACTGCCGTCGAACACCCGTCTTGCTACAATTTAACAATTTCAACAATTTCAACAATTCATTAACCACAAGTGATTCAACAATAGATTGTATCTTAAGTCTAGTACAATGGACAAATTTGAGTAAAGCTACTTGTGGCACGTGAGTTGTACTCACCCCATTCACTCATCGCTCCCTCTCTCCATCACACATGTGCCGCGTCAGACAAAAAATGCGAGTTGAGATATTCGATGAACCTGAATAGTCACAGTCGTAGCAGGATATTGAGCAGCTTTTGTCATTTGTCCAGAGAATCATTTGATTGAGTTCTTTGTAAAACCAATGTACATGAAACAAGTAATGTTTAATAGATAATGTACATTACATTAATAACGCTTAATACTGTATCATTAGATATCATTCACTTTGCGTCTGAGCGTGAGAGCTTTAATCGTTCATCTACTCACTACTGAAATCTTGAACTTATGAAAAATATTATCCGTTGCAGAGTTGTAATGTCGACCTCTAAATTGCGCGCTTCCATTCGCGCCTATTTTTTGTGGCCTTCTCACCTTGCGATGGTAACTTCTGTTGGAGAAAAATTATCTGACTTCTTTTGAATAATAAGTCTTCCTTCTTATCTCAGGTGAGATCTTTGTCCACAAATAAGTGTTATTGATCCACTCTCGACTTGGTGGCTCAATGAAACTATTTTTGTCTTTTGTTTTAGTTGTAGTAATGCTAAAATGAGTTCAGATAATGTTGTGACTTTTGTACAGGGTCTTGATTATACGGTATTTTGATGGGGGTTTAGTGTCCAACACTCTGATGATGATAGTCTATACCGCAGAAGTTTTCTACACAGCTATTTTCACAGACTCGTTTCAGAACGTCAATGTTTGTTTGGTATAGATTTAAGGTGGTTTGTGTGTTCTGTGTAGTAGCTGGGCGTGAATACTGTGGAAATATTGCTTGGTTATATGAATTTACGCATAAATCGTATCTGAATGTCCCAAGCAGGCATACATTTAGGCATGTGATGTAAGTGTGATGCGCATGAGGTTTGTCACTGACCGAACCTCAGTTTGTGACGGTAAATTTATAACGCCACGAGTCCAGACATCCAGAGCTCCACTTGAACCTCAAATAAATTGAACATAGTGTTCTGTATTCACTAGTGAAAAGAACTCGCAATTAATTACCTACTGAAAACCTCAACCATTGTCTCTAATCTTTCACCACCGTATTCTCCAAACCATTTATCTTTATCAGAATACTTTTTGGTCACTGAAATTAATGAACAAATCAACGACTTATATTGACAGACAGAGGCGAGCTCCACTGCATTTAAAGGGACCACTTCTAAATCAAAGAATTTTCCGCCGAACTAATATCTTCCATGTCGTAAATTGCTCCGATATTTTTTAGTTTGCATTACTACTGCATGAAATTCGAGCGCTTTGATGTTTTCTTTGCTGTCGATTGAATAGAAGTAATCAGAGAAATAGCATGGACTGCCATCAATGCACGCATTGAGAAACAGGCTATTTCTTTCTACATATTTGTAGCAATTTGATTGATATCTCGTACGTGTATTGAGAAATGGTCGAGCGCAGCAACGCTGCTTTGTGAAGAACAGCTCTGCGAGATACGGCTTGTGAGAGGCCGTACGTTGGTCCGTGTGATGTATGTGTCTTGCTGAAACTGATATAATTTTTTCTTTTGATGAGCTAGGGAGTATTTGATTAAGTGGTGTTTTTCGTAAGTCCCAAATAAAAGGTATAGACTAAGAGCACCATAACTTTTAACTTTTTGAATAAAAGTTGTTATTTTGTCACAATTGGGAAAAATAGCGCCTTCCAGCTGCAGGTTACACTCGGTCATAGCAAGCCGAGGGATTTAAACAGCATCATAATCAAAGGAAAATTTAGGTATTCATGGTAATGCAACGGTAAAATTAATTTACTCTACTTTCAACACACTAAATTTACTGCATACATTATAATACTACATAGAAATTATTTGTTCCACTTTAAGCAGACTAGATATGCGGTATTGATCATAATACTACGTATAAATAGATTTATTCTCATGTCAGCAGATTAGATGCTCAATGTAGCCCAGCATGTTGAGATGAGGATCCAAATCTACAGAGGCGATGTCGGTTTCGACGCAAGCATTCCACAAGTTGCCAGGTCTGTGATGCTCTCTAATTCATTTGCGCACAATGGCAAGTGGAAATTAAGGAATTAGAACCTATGTTAAAGGCTCGAATGAGCGGCGCTTTGATGATTCTAATTTAAATTTGCTAATGAGGCTGTCTGTGGCACCGTCATGCAGACGTGCGGCTCCCAAATCTTCACCGCCGCCACGACTGCGCATGTGCCGCCCACACATGGTCCCAAGTTTGGGATGGGAACGAGAAATGTTGGAATTAATTTTTTAGCTAATGAGATTACCGCGAAATCAATCTGGCTAAATGTTGAAATTGAATTTTTGACTGATTTTTTTAAAAATGTGAATGCATTTTATTCTCTTTTACTCTCTAGAAAGCTCGCCAAATTTTGGAATGAATTATTTAGATAAGTTTTTGGAAAATGTATTTTCATTTATTTTTCTTTAAAAAATGAAAAAGAATCGGGGGGCACAATCAATCTGTCCAAATGTTGGAATACAGTTTTTAGTTATGTTTTGTAAAAATATATTCTCATTTCATTTTCATTAAAAGAATGCAAGAGAATTTTAATCGAAATTTTTGCAAAAATTGTTATTTTTGCGAGAAAAAAATTGCGAGAAAGCAATTTTTCTGAATTTTGGGATTGGCGCGAGATAAATGTAGCCAAATGTTGGATTGAATTTGTCACCTAAGTTTTGGAGAAATGTCTTTTCATTTCATTTTCTTTCAAAAAGAACTGAAAATGGTATAACTTTTTGTTATTTTTACAATGAATAACAATTTTTTTGTTATTATTTACAGAAAGTTGCGGTGAGACAACAATATACTGGTGGTAAATAACATGTTACGCATCAACATTCCTTTATTTCGATATCGTAAAAATGCTATTGAAATAAATGGAACATTTCTTTTGAATCTATCGATAAGTTTCACGAACGTAATTTGCAATGCTTCACTCGAGTTAAAATGAATATCATAATAACTCCGTTGCATGGAATACTGATCCATATCGTGATTCGCTGCAGCAATTTTAGAACTTCAACGAACAATTATATCGCACTCGCTCCCCTATAAATCCCTCGAGTTTAAAACATTATTGTCGAGTTCAGCGAGCCTCTCAAAGTTAGGAATTGTGAATCGCTTGCATGAAAATCCAATCATTTCAGCTTATTCTGGAATTCATTTGGAAAGTTTTTTTTGCGAGATGGCAGGTAGGCTATCCCCAATTAGCGAGGTGCAGTTGGTTTAGTTGGCCTGATATCCAATTTAATTGCAATATCAATAAATTGGCAGGAGCTGCCATTAGCTACTCTCGAACGTTGCGTAAATCACCGGCCAAACGGAAACTCATTTGGGCAACGGGGGGTCTCTCCTAAAGTAAAATATCCTCTATTGACCGCGCTCCCACTTTACAAAATAAAGATGGCGCCCTGCTAATGAGTAAACACGCTTTTATTGCTCTCATTAATCCAATCCAGAATAAATGAAATGAAAAATTACAGCGAGGCGTAATTGCTCTTTGGAATGGGAATGCTTATCGGGAACGCATGCAGGAACGGAACTTTTTTGGGGGCCGGAGGCAGGAAAAAGAAATTACGTCGCTGCTTAAGTAGGCTCAACTATGTGCTTTAAATCAAATAAAACAATTAAGTACGTTCCAACCATCATTGTTATATTAATTAGCAAATTAGTACCCGGGCCCATTGATTCATAACAATTGTACTATAATTGTACTATACTACTATGTACTATGTACAATTGTACTATACTATGTACAATTGTACTATACTATGTACAATTGTACTATACTATGTACAATTGTACTATACTATGTACAATTGTACTATAAAAACAAAAATTCACGCACCAAGAACCAGAAAAATGATCTCATTTCACAATAATTGTCGGTATCAACTGCCAGATTATCAAACTGATTTTCATATTTTGCAGCCGGGTGAACAAACTGTTCAATCTCATTGAGTTGCGCGTCCTGCTAATAGGAATTATTTTTTAAATTGACTTTTTTCAAAACTTAGCATATCTCTGTTAAGTGCGCGTATCCCTAATTACTAATTTACATGTCCTTAGCAATGAAGGTTCTGTGTAAAATATTATATCTCACGTATGACGTGAAACTCTCAAATATTTTTGATATATGCATTCCTTCAACATATCCAACACGTCGCTTACTTATTCGAACAGGCTTCAAGAGCATTTCAGGACATGTTCAAACCAGAAATCAACACTTGGCGCAAAACATGCTAGCATCGGAGTATCAGTCTTCTAAAATCACTGAGAGAAGTGTAACTAAGTTGTATTTCAATGGAACTAAGTGGTATTCCTATGTAACTAAATGGTATATCTATGTAACTAAGTGGTATTTCAACGTAACTAACTGGTATTTCAATAACGAGCTCGAGTTAAATGAGTGAACTAGTTTTTAGTAAAAGGCATTAATTGCCGTTTGGTGACATACCGCACTTTAGTGCAGTATCTTCATATCAACTCAGTTCAAATTTGAATCATGCACGCTTTCAATCCTGAAGCTGAAATCACAGCTACTTAGTTTCGTACTTTTTTAGCGAATTTCATCAATTTATGAGCCAGTTAACCTCCTTACTCTGAATAAGCAAGTTCAACGTTCATTTTTAGGTGGAGCAAATCAACAACCTTTTCCTCAAATTTAATTTACGTTCCGTTCAACAAATGACAGATTCTTTGAAAAAAATTGAAAGTGAACGAAAATAAGAAGAAAAGACAGTGACCTCAACAAAAGCCTTCAAGTTACAATACCTGCACAAGTCTGGAGCCCTGGCACCAGTTCAATGCTAGACTAAAGATATAGCTGGTCCAACACCGCAACTTTTCACTGCAGGAGCAACGCGGGCTGATTTTTGTTCAAAAATCCGACACATGCACAGTAGATTCAGCGGGAGCTCCGATGTACGTAAAGCTAAACAGAATTCGTTTCCAGGACGCCATCAATGGGAGCAATAAACACGCGGGCGCTGGCGTAAGAGAAAAACTCGGGAGGCGTTCGTCAAAGCAGCATATTAAAAACACAGCGGCCGACGTGCTGTATCGCAAGCCACCCGCCTGCCATCGGCATAGGAACGACGTCTTGGACCGACGTTCGTGTGCCGGAATCTGCATACTCGAAACTCGCAATCACCGGACGGCTCTTGAAGCGATAGAAGTCTTGTTATGAAAGCACAGACAAGCACGCCGGCATCTAAGGGGTGAGACCGGGAGAGGAACGTGAGGGAATGCCCTTTTTTGAGTCCGCGGAGTGTATCTTCGTACTCCCATATTTTATTTTTACACCATCAGAACAGTCAAATGTAACGACGTTGCTGAACAAAAGCCTAACTTGAACAGGCATGTAGAAAACCGCCTGACTGTTTTTACGTGTTGAAATAATCTTTTCAGATTTGTTGAAGGGCCCAAGTGTAATGGAAGACAGCTTACAATTGAACATTTCAGTGTTCTCGTAGATCTGCAGAAGGATCGTACGAACGTCTGAGTACTATGAAATTTTCAATTAGTGAAAAACTAACGACACTGAGCAATGATTTTTATTTATTTTTACTTTAACGACGCTGAGCACTGAGTAACTACTGAGCTTGACGAGGCTTCGTGTGTGTTGAAGGCCTGACCAGAAAGTTAGAAGTCAGGCCTGCGGCTCTGGAGGAATGCTCACAACATACAAGGTAACAGTGCGCAGTATTTGAGCGATGTTCTGTATGGCGACATGCTAGCTACTTCGTATCTTGCGGAGCCTCGTCGTGCATAAGTGAGTAATGTATTAAATAATAATGTAATATAGTTATATAATAGTGTGTAACATATTGTGAAAAATGAAATTATAAAATGATATTGTAAAATAGTAATCTTAAGAACCATGCGAGTGACAGTAACGTGCTTTGAGAAGCTCAAACTGCACGACCACCAGTCGAGCTTTTGTTTGATTATTCATGAAAGATTGTCACTAGTTAACGAAATGCTGTTTGTAAGTGGCGTCAGTGTTGTATCATAGAGCAATTTTTTGCGAAGTGCGTCAAAAATATCAGGGACTCCAATTTACTGTCGATGAATGCACGGTTTGTTGTTTTCATTTTTTTAATATTTAAAATAAATATTTTTAAAAAATGTTCAAAATGATATAATTAATTTACGTTAGAAGCACGAGGGTGTGCTAAAGTTCCCTTGAACTATCTTCACTAGTCACACTTACATGTACTTCATTTGACCAGAATTGGTCCAACGCCGAATTATGTGAATACACTTAACCCATGTCGGTATTGGCAGCACGTGGTCTAGTGTTGGCAGGATTGGCAGAAATCAGGCTAGAGTTTGCAACATGAATGCCGGTATTGGCAGCATGTGGGCTGGTATTGGCAGCATGTGGGCCGGTATAATCAACATGTGGGCAGGCATTGAAAATATGTGGGCCGGTATTGGCAGCATGTGGGCAGGCATTGGAAATATGTGGGCCGGTATTGGCAGCATGTGGGCAGGCATTGGAAATATGTGAGCCGGTATTGGCAGCATGTGGGCAGGCATTGGAAATATGTGGGCCGGTATTGGCAGCATGTAGGCAGGCATTGGAAATACGTGGGCCGGTATTATCAGCATGGAGGCCGGCATTGGCAACACTGGGCCGGTATTGGCAGCATCTAAGCAGGTATTGGCAGCATGGTCGCATAAAGAGCGACTATCAGCGGTGCAGGCAGCAGATAAGGAAGCTCCCGGACGCCCCAAACGAACAACAATGCTGGAGAGCTAATGAATGGAGAACGGTGGGGAGTTGGGGAGTGATAGGATGGGGAGCGTTGGGGAGTTGGGGAGTGATTGGATGGGGAACGTTGGAGAGTGATAGGATGGGGAACGGTGGGGAGTTGGAGAGTGATAGGATGGGGAGCGTTGGGGAGTTGGGGAGTGATTGGATGGGGAACGTTGGAG
>JACJUY010002192.1:54097-85170 GCA_014220935.1 Platorchestia sp. MABIK
AGTGATAGGATGGGGAACATTGGGGAGTTGGGGAGTGATAGGATGGGGAACATTGGGGAGTTGGGGAGTGATAGGATGGGGAACATTTGGGAGTTGGGGAGTGATAGGATGAGGAACATTGGGTAGTTGGGGAGTGATAGGATGAGGAATGGTGGGGAGTTGGAGAGTGATGGGATGGGGAGCGTTGGGGAGTTGTGGAGTGATGGGATGGGGAACGTTGGGGAGTTGGAGAGCGATAGGAAGGGTGGGGAGTGGATAAGGCAGATGGTGAGAGTTTAGGGAGGTGTGGGGACGATTTGAGGATGTCAGGGAGTGGTTGGGAATGATGGAGGTGATCAGAGGTAGGAGAATAAAAATTCCTTAGGTTGTACGAAGAGAGACCCTGAAAGAATTAGTCAATTCGATAGTCGAATTAATTGATTCGATATTATAAGACACAGGATTCGATGTTTGATGATACTCGGATAATATTGTAACTTATGTACAGATGTCATCAAACAGAATATTCAACCACTGAACAGCGGAACACACGGAGCAGTGCACTTCAACACAGACAACAAACAGAATACGGCATTATCCTCAGTTAAACTCTAGTTAGATTTTTAGGTAAGTGAAACCCTTATTCTGAACTTGATGGTTTCCAACGAAATTGGTTTTGGCCCGCTAACGCTCGGCGCGAGATCACTACAGGAGCTTCTGAAATCGAGTGCAACAGCACAGGCGTATCATGCAAGCGTAGCTGTATTATGCAATTGTCTAGGTAAATTTTTCTTCTTAAAATTCAGCAAAAGATCTGATATGTATCAATACAGCGGCAGATTCTCAAGTACATTATGTATTATTATGCCCAACAAGTGAATGGAATACACACTATTGCAGGATGTCTAGCGGTCTTTAGTATTATACAAGATATATGAATGGACAAATAATTCAATTTCCACTCAGCAGACACTCACTGAAAAGTTCTGAACGCAGGCCAGCCACGCAATGAGCATCTGGTTTATTTACAAGAAAACTCATTCAGTAGCGTGATAGTTTCCAAACTTTATTCAATAATTGCCAAAGTTAGGTTATGAACTTTCTCTCCTTCTCATCACACCCCCACACCTGCACACCTGCACACTCCCAGTATTAATCAATTAGCTGAGGCTATCCTTGCATATCTACACACGTCTTTCAAGTCAAAGAACATTTTACAAATATTTTCGTCCTCCAAAATCGTCGCCCTACTTTTTTACTCCTCTGCTTTTTTCGATTTTTATCATTTATTCTCCTCTATGTCAATTAGTCATTTCTTTGTTATTATTCATCTCTTTGTTATTTATTCACCTCTTTGTCATTTAATCATCCGAATAATTCCTCGCTCTCATTCTTCTGTGTTTCATCATGTTCCTACACTGTAGTTATTAACTCTGGGCTATCACAACCAAGCGCCGTCTTCCCTTCTATCTCACCCTCCTCGTGTCACTCCATCACCGGGGTTCTCTACACTCCCTTTAAATTATTTCGGTTCTTGATGACCTGTTTTCCCACGGCTTCACTCCTCTCGTATTCGTTCATTCCAGTTTCGTATAAAATTTTTGCATGAGTTATCATGTTTCTTTGTTGTAAATTTTTCCTATTTGACTCATACCTTCTCATTCTTATTTTTAAACATCATTTGTACTTCTTATGTAACGTTACATATTCCTCCATTTGTTCTTCTCATTACGGTCTCTTGTTTCTACCAACGTGCTCTCATTCTCATTCCCGCTGTGGGATAGATGGGAAGGGAGTTGTGGACGGGGGAGAGTTCGGGAGAGGGAAGAAAATATGTGAAGGGGAGAGTAAGGGAGAGTAGGTGGGGAGTTGAGGGAAACTGGAGGGGGGGTGAGGAATTGGGGGATGAGGAGGTAGCCAACTATGCAATAACTAAACGTCTGCGTGAGCTCATCTGACTTGATTTAATTGAGGCCTCGTTTGAGATAACCTCAGGAGCTCCTCCCTGGACTTCCTCCTGCAAAAATCGAGCAAAAGAAGAGAATGGCGGATGAGGTTCGGCTCGAGCCAGCCTAACTAATTTATTTTCATGACCCTCGCAGCTGATGAAATGTGAGGGCAGCTCGTACGCGCAACGAGGGTGAAAGTCTCGTTTTATTTTCGCGTAACGCGCCAAGTGACGGAAATCCAGTCCAGTGACGCAAATCCAGTCCGACTCTGGCTTCCGTGTTCCAGGTTTTGCTTTCCGCACCGCACTACTTCATGGCAATGTCACACTCAGATGAGTGTGTGTGTGTGTGTGTGTGTGTGAATGTGTGTGGGTGTGTGGATGAAACAGTCTTAATCAAGTTTAAGATGTTCAAACTTCTCAACGATTCTACAATCTTTATTGTGTATGTATGTTTTTTTATGTGTATGTTGTGTCCGTGTGTGTGTGTACGCATGTCTATGGCTGCAAAAACCTTCATCAAGTTTAGTCAAACTTCTAAGCGATTCTACAATCTTAATTGGCTCATTCATTTCCGTTCATTCATGTTTTTTTTGGCTTCCAAACTGCTACGTGATGCGTAAATAGTTACTGCTTGTGCGTAATACGCATCTGATGTCAGGCGACATATATGGCAACTAGAGATAGGCGTCTGACATCAGGCGACATTTATGGCAACTAGAGATAGGCATCTGGCGACTTGTGTGGCAACTAGAGAAGGCGTCAGACGTCAGGAGACTTGTGTGGCAACTAGAGATAGGCGTCAGACGTCAGGTGACTTGTGTGGCAACTAGAGATAGGCGTCTGACGTCAGGTGACTTGTGTGGCAACTAGAGGTAGGCTTCTGACGTCAGGTGACTTGTGTGGCAACTAGAGATCAGGCCACTCGGCTCCTTCCTGTTGCCACATTCTAGTCATTGTACCCACTATATATAGCTCCTTGTTCTTATTCTAATGAATACTTATGAATAATCCTTACTAACACAGCTTAGAACAGGAGACGGAGTTAGGGCAAGCTTTGACGTCGATCGAGCGAGACTTAATCAAGCTAAGAGCATTTCACAACGAGCTTCTTATGAGTAGCGAGTAATAAAACTTATCACAGCGTTAACACTTATTTATTCTTTATAATTAATTTCTAATAAACTTGACTGCAAGTTGAGACCAGGTACAAGATGACCTTTATACCTAAATGCTTCATTTAATTCATCACTTTATCCTTAAATACTTGACCTACTTCATCATTTCGCACTTAACTTAACACAACGTTTACACTTATTTATTCATTTTAATTAATTTCTAATAAACTTGACTGTAAGTTAATACCTGATACAATATGAACATGTGCCACCTCATTCAAGACATACACAAGTCATGTCTAGGTCAACTCTAGTTCCGGCAACCGTTACAGGCCTAATTTTTCCAAAATATAAGGAACATTTTTGAGACGCACATAAAAGTCCCACAGCGTTTTTATCTCTAACATCTATCATCTGAAGCTGGCTCAGAAGAAGCGAGTGACTTAAGCCCTAAGAACATCTCAGAAGAAGATTACAGCAACAGCCTCCTTAAGTCTTGCATTATCAAGAAGCTGCACGATGCTTGTACAGAGCGCATAGAATAAGAGATACGAGACGAAGAGGCGCATTTCCAAGGATACTTGGATTTTTGCCGTCAATTTATGATTCGATAGTTTTGTATCAAAGCACTTGTGACTCCATCATTAGTTTTGCCACTAAGAATATTAATGTAATTTTTGTCATAAAATCCTGCATAAGATGAGGTTTAACTCTTTGACTGCGACGTGAGCCATATTTAATCACTTAGGGAGATGTCATTAGGCTGCTGACCAACTAGTGGTCACAAGCTAATTTAAAAAAATGCTTACACAAAACTAAATGAAAACACGATCCAGTTAATGTTTGGTATTTTTAACATTGCTTCCTACAATTGACTTCAATTGAATGTTAAATTTCAGGTTTACCTGCCGCTGTCAAAGTGGTAAAGGCACAGCAGTTTAACTAATAGCTAGAGTTATCATGTGCTAACAGTTATGGCCGAACCAGTCTAAGTAACTACTCTAGTAGTTATTAGTAACTACATAGCATAACATACCTACATGAGTGACCGAATTTTTAAGTAACTATTCCATCTAGTGCAGCGCAAGTTCTTTCGTTCTCATCACTAGTTTTTGCATCCGGATCATTAGTTTGTTGTCAGTTCTACTTTTTCCTAGTAGTTCGGTCCTAGTTCTACTTTCTAATCACTAATGCAGCTCTAATTCTAGCTTTCTCACAATTAGTTTCGCACCAGTTCTTCTTCCTCGCCCCTAGTTCGGTGC
This sequence comes from Platorchestia sp. MABIK, assembly GCA_014220935.1. Classification (NCBI taxonomy): domain Eukaryota; kingdom Metazoa; phylum Arthropoda; class Malacostraca; order Amphipoda; family Talitridae; genus Platorchestia; species Platorchestia sp. MABIK. Next base: position 58,405 of record JACJUY010002192.1, read on the forward strand.
TGGTTTTCCTTCATCACTAGTGCAGCTCTAGTTCTAGTCTCCTCACCATTAACACTTTGACTAAAACTTAACTTAACTGGAAGTAAACCTGAGGTTTGATAGTCAACTCGCATTTGAAGTCAATTGCAGTCAGCAATGTTGAAAATTGCAAATATTATCTGGATCGTGCCTTCATTTAGTTGAGATTAAGTATTTATGAAAACTGAATTTGCGACTACTGGTCGGTCAGCAATATTATGAAAATCCCCTCCGTGTACCACCGGGGGCTCACATGGCGGTTAGCGGGTTAACTATACGAAGGTTAATGTACTTCATGCTCCTGCTGCATCAATAGTCGTATCGTTCACCGATATAACATGAACAGTAGCATTACTAACTGTAGCTTTAATTTCGTTCTGCGTAACGGCTCAACATACATTTTATCTCCCATAAAAATGTTCACTCACGTCTTTATTCGTCATTAACCTTATTAATAGAGCTAGAAAAGCTACTTTGCAATTTGTACAAATTTTACATTGAATAGCTAATCTTCCTCTTCCTCTTTCTCCTCTTTCTCATCCCTTTCTTTTTCCTTTTCTTACTTGAATTCCTTTTCTTTTTGGATTCCTCTTATTTTTGTTCTCTTCTTCTTTCCTGAAGGACAGTACGCTGATTACACCAGCGCTTCTATTAAATATTAAAATGGACCAGCAAATAATCCTAATTAACTCTACGGAAGTGCGTCATCTTCAAACGATTTCTACGTTTCATTAGGATCTCTTTCGTTGAACTGTACTTTGAGCCCTCATTTTAAATCAACATCAACAAAGCAGCCAATCTAAATGAGTACGTCTGGGTATAAATAATTCATTTTAATACAAATTATTCATTTGTGATGAAGACGTGCACAACGGCTTTACGATGGCGTGCCTCATCAGAGGATTTTCCGTTGCAGCATAAATGATCTAAAAACTTTCTAAAAACGTGTTCAAAATTCACCAAAAACCAGATCAAAAATCGCTTAAAACCTGATCAAAAATCGCTTAAAACCTGATCAAAAACCGCTACATAACTAGTAAAATCTGCTAAAAACCTGCTAAAAATCCCCTAAAAGCCTGTTAAAACCTTCTGAAAATCCGCTAAAAACTTGCTAAATAAAACGCCATCATTGTGCTTTGTGGTTGTCAACATCTCCCTGGTTGTGCATTGCTTCTCCTTGGCGCGTGCGCAGAGCAATTGCCTTTTGAATGAGGAGGTTTTGGGTTCAATTTCTTGCTCCCGTGCGGTACATTGACCAGATGAAGTAGAAAACAGAAAAAACAATTATTTACAATAAAGATGATACGAAAAACATCATTGCTTTTAACAGTATCTTTACATAAAGGTCCTTACAGTCACTACCAGACCTAGATTACGAAACAAAGGAATGCATTTTTACATGCATTGAATCGCACAACAAATTTATCGTGTAGGGGAGATGATGTAGGGAAGATAAGGTGATGTAGTAAACTGAGAAGGTAAGAAATAGAGAGTACAAAGAAACCCGTCTTTTACGATATTATATCTCGCTCTCTATCTTCGAAGCAAATACTGGAGGCCATTGTATTTGAGAACACAACGCTATTTTAAAATAGATTGTTCAACAGAATAAAAAATTTAGTTTTAAAGCTTTAAATTGAAGCATTTAGAATCAAAGAGATCGTTTAATATTTGCATTAGTGAGCTGGTCCAATCTCCGCTACAGTAGTGAAAGCTCAACTGAAGGCCCACGCAACGAAAAAAAACATTGCAGTAATTATAAAAGACGTTACGAACTGAAATGAAGACCTTGAAAGTTGGTTAAATAGAATCTCGTTTTTCTAAGTGCGTTTTTTTCCATTTGTAATTGAATTCATGCTCCTGAGAGCGTCATTGGAATATTTTATATGTTTGAAAGTGATTTTTCACCTTCTGCACGCGCCAATTTAAAGCCAAATTGTGGAAACGCTGGTGAATGTTTGTCTGGAATGTTCAACGACTGTTGTTAATTATTTATATTTATTCTTCCAAGTCCTAGCTCATTACGATATTTCTAATTCATTATTTGTCTACAAGATGTGTGCAGTTTACTAGCAATTTATCTCTCCTTTCTTTATATGCATGAATATCACGGAAAAATGAACATGCACTGCATCCAAGTTACATTTAAGGTGCGGATGAGTAATAGATATGATAATTTCGTCAGTACATATTAGTCCATAATTTACGCACAATTACGAGTTCTACATCCGAACTTGCTTCGAAGTTTTTGAAAAACCGTCGTTGAATTTTTTATCGTCTGGGCGTATGTGTGTGTCGCCTTTGTAACGAATTGCGTGAGTTTGTTAAAGGAGAAAACTGATTACCATGATTTGGGAGATTTTTAGTTACCATGACTTGTTACGTTGACAAAAAGTTCAATTAAGACGCTCTCAACAACTGAAAGTCCACCTGTTGTAACAGAAAATTTTTATTCATGATCGACAACTTCTCAACACTGTTCGAGTTTATTATCCAACAGCAAGCCATTTTTTCTAAAGATACATTAGAGGCAGAACGTGCCGCTGCGCATAAGAACTTAACTCACGCATTATACAGTGAGTAAATCTTACTCCAGGAGCGCTATTCATTAAGTGACCGTCTTATTATCGCCTCACTTGCTTTCGTATCTAATTTGAGCGAAACATTTGAGCGGCCCTGGCGAAATGAATGACCTGTACGCTCGTCGTACGCTTTCTAAGTCCCATGCAAACTTAGACGTTTTTACAAGGAACGTGCAATTTGCACAGGATAGCTGGCACGTGCGCCCCGTGTGTGATTGTGGGTTGTGCGAACCTCAGGAGGGAAAGCGAGGGAAACTTGCACATGATGGATTGCCCGGCGATTGCTTCTTCCCCATAATTGCTCTAAATAAAGAATTAAGTCAGGATCGACGCTCTCGAATGCTGCGTTTATTAAGCGCTCTCCTCATTAAACGCAGGAGTGTCTTGAGCAGCACTTCATTATCGTCTTTAATGGTGCAATTTGAGCCCGAAAAGAACACTTTTAGCAGAGAGTGATGATGACACACGCCGCCTAATCATAGGCCTACCGGGAGGCGGGGCTGCGGCGCACGCTCACTCAGAAAAAAAGACACGAGGATGTGTTGAGCACACAACACAAAAAAAGATATAACAATTGTCTCACACACACAGCTTAGGGGCATGTCCTGTACACAAAATGAATGGTGCAGAGTCCTGTGTGCTAAAATAATTTGTTTCAATTGAGCAGTGAAATGTTGTGCATGGCGTGGAAAGGTGGTTAATAATTACGAACTGATGGTGTCTACAAACATGTAAATAACACACATGTACGTCCCTCAGTTAAACGGAGTTCATAGAGTAAATGCTAGAATATTTTAACTGAGCGGCAAGATTGAGGTTGTTGACAAGAAAAAACATTTTTTATTCCCTGCAAATGAAACAAATTTTTAGCGGGGCACTCGCATACTAAATCTATGAACAACTGCACGCTGCGATATTGTGTCAGGACGTTGCTTACGCCATGAAAATAATTACTGATGTGTTTATTGTTGTGTTTATAGCTACAGCGATGAGAAGCGAAATAGAAATTGAACAGAATGAAAATTATTTTAATGAGTGTGGCATTTTCATGTCATTGAATCGCGCTAATAAGTACAGAAAGTTACATCAATAACAACGCATCTACACAAGGCCCATACACAAAGTCCGGACGGTGTCGAGTTGAGTCTGAGTGAAGGATAATTCCGAACTTCAGTGAAGAAGCCAATTTTGACTTGATAGACCATGCAGCAATTTATAAGGTTACGTCCACGCTGCAGTGCGGAGAAAAAAATTCGCCTAAGAGAACGAATTTAAAGGAAAATTTACCACAAGCACTCATTCTGTTGCAGGTAAGATCCAATAATTTTTCCAACAGTCGACAACATTAAAAAAGAACAATCTAAATTCCCATCGGCGACAACAAATGAAAAGGAACAATTATTTTTCAAAGTCTGCTTTGATGCACGACTTCATTGGAGTTTGGAATGAAAACAAACACTAAGGAAAAAAAAATTTCTTCCCCTAATTCTGTCAACACACAACACACAGAGTTGAAATGGGAAAAACCGGAGTACCTTATGACAAAATTAGCGGATTAAATTTATTAAATAATGCAGCTTTTTTCATTTTTTCAAATTTTCGTGGTCACGTTTGCTGAGAAGTCAGTGACACTGCCGGGTGAACTTGTGAACAAGTTCATGTAAAAGAAGTAAATCTTTTCTGCTCTTGTCCGTTTACAAGGCAACAGTTCTAGTGCTGCAGAAACCCCTACCTATATACCAACATTCTCCCGCCATATTTTGATAGAAAGAATACACCATACTTTGAGGTGGATAAACAGCCATTGCATGCCAGGGTAATGCTGGTAATTATAGGCTAAGAATTGGCTGCCACAGAGACACGGAGGCAGCTGTCGAGCAGCACAGGACACATGCGTGCTCGATGACAGCACCAGTCACGACTGACGGTAGTCAGTGACAATCATTCTCCAGTACATGCGACTTTTTTTATCTTTTCCTGTCAAAACTGACTTTTAACTGACTTTTGTCAGACTTTACTAATCTAACTAACTTTAACTGAACTTTAACTAACTATTTAAAATTTTTAACAGACTTTAGATGTTTAAAATATGCAATAAATTTCAGTTTTTCATAGTTCTCCTAATGAAAAAAATGTAGCAAGTAATGTTCTCTAAATGTTCCTTTCAAACATGTCATGCATTCAGCGGCTCAATTTCGTTGCACAGGACACCAGTCTAATGTTTTTGTAGAAGTTCCGCCAGTTTGAAATGCTTTTTAAAATTGCTATTTTGAGTTCACCGGTACATTTACTACAACTACGAACTACATGCTTCCCTACTGAAATACTCAAAGTTTGCTAAGCATAATTAAATGATATTATTAACAATTTACGTTAAATAATTTGCAATACCTGACGCGTGCAAGCAAAAGTTTTGGATTCTACGTATTACGTTCAACTTGTAGAATATTAGACTTGCAGAAAAAAATCACGCACACAATTGACTCCCACGTGGGACTGGTGGGATTCGAGGTTCATTGCAGAAATGAGATGAGCTTCATTTACATATCAACGTTCCTTGGAAAATAGTTGACTGTAACAAAAAGTCTTCTGAACTATTGCACGGAATGACCAAAGACAAGAGCTGGAGGCTGCGCATGACGCCCCTTGCTGAAATAATAAAGGCTTTATCGAAGCCTCTGTTTACATGAGCGGAAGGTCGTAGAAGGTCATCGAGACAAGCATCCGACAAGCATCTGAGTACATCACCATGTGGGAAAATATAATGTTTTGACACGCTTTTATGCATTTTCAAGTCCCAAAACCCACAAGCACATGTGTCTCGTAAATGACTTTTGGCAAATTGTTTTGCGCATTTTTTCTCAGCGCATGTGTGCTGATCATGAGACACTGCGTTAGTCTACGGATTTGAACATGAAAGTTTCACTTACTAAAACTGCTGTGTTCATCAGATGTTCAGTAAGACCTACATGAGTAGGACAAGTATTTTGAGCTTTATGATGGCGGTTCTATTTCACTCATTGATTAAAATGTAAGTCCAATTTTAAACTGAAAATATTTATCAAAGAATAGGAATTACAGGAGTTATTTATACATTAGTTCAAAGCTGAAAGCCCAAATTTTTATGAATGAAATTCTGACACTCATAGAAGAGTCTAATTTTATTTCAGTACATGAAGCACATGAATGAAGCACACATGTTGTGCAAAGTACATATGTGGCCGAGGGTTAATTTAAAACATGAGCCTGATGTGAAACGTACGGCGAGACGACAACAAAATTATGCTAGCAAAAGACTGGCTCGCAAGCAACGGGTGCGAGAAATATTTCTAAAGAGATCATTAAAATGTTGAGCGTACTTCCCCTGAGAGGAGAATTGCGGTACCATAGCATCACCGTGACGTGCTTATTAGCGCTGCTTGTGTGTCGTGCGGAGTTAGTGCGGGAACATTTGCTGGCCTCTGAGACGTGAGACTGAAGACGCGGCTGCTGAAAAAAAGTTGTTTTTGCAAGATTCCTTTTCTCATCATCTTGCTGGCCCTTGCTCAGTGATTTAACTTGCACTGTGGAATGCTGTTATTGCTATTGATTTAGCTTGAGCATTGGATTTACATTTTCATCAATGTGACTAAAAAATGTTATCTTTATTTTCAGCTTGAAAATGATGTTCGTAACATCGAAACATTGCTTCTTATCAATTGACAGAGGTAGGGAATTGCACAGATTGAGTGTTTTACCTATCATGAAGTGCAATTTTCTTCGTCTTTTCACACGTGATGAAAAAGAAAATTTTAGAAAGGTTGAGGAGTTAGAGAAGTCACGACATTGCTGACTGTTGAACTTCTGCATCTTAATAAAACATACAAAACACAGAGATCATGCATACGCTACGTGTCTAAATATTCCCTGGATTAAGACTTGAGTGAGAGAGCCCGTCATCATGTAAATAAGCAGGTCAGAACAAGTCACACACTGGATTTTGATGCCCCAAGTGGAGTGTAGGAATTGATCACATTCATTTGGATCTTGGGATCACGTATCACGGATACGTCACTTTCGGTATTAGTGACTTCGATTTCCTGTGCAGCGGCGCTATTGATTCTTGTGTTTTGCGCGGCGGTCGCACGCTCCTGAGCGTCTGCACACGCAACCCTCGCACTCCCTGCCGGCGAAGTATGGTTATGGACCTGAGTTAACTGAGGTGTCCTTTGTGAATCGCCTGAGTTAACTGAGGTGGCCTTTATAAAATTTGTGAGGTGACTGAGTTGTCTTTTATGGAACATCTGAGTTGACTGAGTTATCATGGAACACTTGAGTTAATTGAGGTGGCCTTTATGAAATTCGTGAGGTAACTGAGCTGTCCTTTATCCTCTATGAAACACTAGAGTTACCTCAGTTGTAATGGAACACTTGACTTACCTGAGTTGCCCTTCATGAAATTCGAGAGTTAACTAAGGTGTCCTGTATGAAACACCCGAGGTACCTGAGAGGTTTATTATGAAACACCTGACTTAACTGACCTGTCTTAAATACCTGACTTAACAGACCAGTCTTAAATAAAATTCGTTAGACAACTAAGTTGTTTTTACAAAACACCTGAGTTACCTGAGTTGTCTTTTATGAAACACTTAAGTTAACTGAGTTGGCCTCTATGAAATGCGTGATTTCACCGGGTTGGGTTTTAGAAAGCACCTAAATGGATTGCGTTATCTTTTATGAAGCACCAGATTTACCTGCTTTTCATGTGAGATGCGTGTGTGTAACAAAGCATTTCATGACGTCAGATGAACTTTTTGATTAAAGCCTTTAGTATTTAAATTTAATTTTCCATGAAGTGCAGGTACACAATCAAAGCTTTTGTGCAGTATTTCATATTTTTCCGACGAACTCTCTATACTTTTTACTTGGTTCGAGCTTGCGGCCTATGCCTTCAAAGACAGACTGTCATTCTCTGCCCAACACATCCTCACCAATAATGCCAGTTTGTGCAACATTTCTAATTTATACAAGAAACAAGAAGTTGTATGACGCTAACACATCAATAAACATCTATGCTGCACATGGTGTGTGTATGCCAGGTATGACCAGCACACATAGCCTGGCTGTGTGACACAAACTACACATGTTCCCCGTCTTGTATTGATTCAAAGCGTAGATTATTGTATTTCTTGCAATTAGTGGTGAAGAACTCTTGCTTGGCGTGATTGCGTGGTGAGATTGTGTGGTGAGATTGTGTGATGTGATTGTGTGGTGGGTTTGTGTGATGTGATTGTGAGGTGAGATTGAGTGGTGGGTTTGTGTGATGTGACTGTGAGGTGAGATTGAGTGGTGCGAATGTGGGGTGAGATTGTGTGGCTGCATAAAGCAATCCAAGAGTGTGATAGTCTTGCTCAATTTTGTTGTTTGATTACACGGAGTGATTGGAATCTGCATTGATCGGCGTCATTAAGCAATGCTTTCTTGGGCCTGATTGCTGATTGGCTGCCGTAATTAGGTTCACCTGCAGCTCCCTGCTCTGTCCAACCAATGAGAATGGCTCCTTCCTCACGGTTTACCCCTGCTACACTACAGCAGGTGTGTGCATCTGGGGGAAAATGATTTGGTTCTGTCAACATGTTTACTAGAATAAACAATTCGAAAATTGGTGAACTGATATTTTATCTTTCCCAAATTCTCAATCTACCAAAGTTTTATCTATCACATTCTCAATCCTGAGAAGTTCCTGAATACACTTGCGGTGGATATACACTTTCAATAGAAATGTATTTCATGTACATACACATTCAAATGCTTAGATTCAATAGATGTGAGAGATAAAGGAAAGAGTCCCGCTAACTGAATTCGCTGCAAGCTTCTAAAGAAGACAACAGGTGGATTATCTTCTTAGTTTTTGAATCAAGTAACAGTGTAGTTTGGCTCCTTTTGAAGTATTTTTCGAATTTTTTAATATTAAATAGAAGAATGGGAAGATATTTTAGCACTTTTTCCGAAGAAGTAAGCATTAAATGAGAATTTATAAGTTTTCTTTACCTCCATCAAACTTTCGCTTTATAATTCGAAAAAACCAAGCCATTTTAATGAACTGGTTTTCAAATACACAAGGAAAGGGGCTTTGAAACAAGGAAAAGACCTTTGAATGTCACTATTGTATTTAAAATGATAGTTCATATAACTAAGCTTTGCAGATCAACAAACAACGCTCTTTATTATTTTCGGAGGAGGTTAACTAAAATGATTTGTGTGGGTTGTTTTATGTTGCTTATTTGGGTTGTTTTGTGTGCTTTGTGTGGGTTGTTTTTATGTTCTTAGTGTGGGGTGTTTCAATGTGATTTGTGTGGGTTCTGTGTGGGTTGTTTTTATGTTCCTAGTGTGGGTTGTTTCAATATGATTTGTGTGGGTTCTGTGTGGGTTGTTTTTATGTTCTTAGTGTGGGTTGTTTCAATATGATTTGTGTGGGTTCTGTGTGGGTTGGTTTGAGCGTGGTCAGATTGTTCTAATTACAAATGACGTCTATCATTACGGCTTCGCCAATGAGAATAAAAAAAAACATTTGGAAAAATTTTTCCGATCATGAGTAACTTTCAATACCCAAAAACAATATTTTGAGACAAAATACAGAATTTTGAAGACAAATCCAATATTTTGACTACCCAAATCGATTGAGTGACTCGCGGACAAAATACTACAATTTGAGTGGCCCCCTCACCTGACTGAACTGACCCGTCAATTTAATTGCTCAGGCAAATGACCTTCGCCTGCATCTCCATCACGGCTGCATGACCCTTCAGGCTAGTGGTCAATATTCTATTTTATTGCTAGTGGCCCTAGCAAAATATCCGCCGAGCTCACGACCGGATAAGCTTCAAAAGCGATCAACAGAACGTCTCAATGCACAATGCAGAGCCTGCTTATCATTATCACCGTGACAACGCTTTTGTGCCTTTCACGGTGGAAAATTTGCTGCTCATCAGCGCCAATATCAGGAAATATATATCAAGCTTCTCGCTTTATCAAGTCTCTGAAGGTTCTGGTCTGCAAAGTCTGTACGAAATGATAGCAGCTGCGCGATTAGCGCAGATTACTGCTATGCAGTGACTGATGGCGCCGTGCATTTTGCAGCGTTCATTGCTCACTGTTCTTGTCAGAGCAAATACTGTACTGTATGAGAGGTGCGGAGGCGATTGGATTTTTGTCGTGATGTGTGAGTGATTTTCTGCTATCCTGAGAGGTTTATTGCCATTATTTGCTGGTTCGTGTTCCTCTAATTGCTCGACCCTGTTCAGCACCAGCGCTACTGCCCTTGACTGAGCTGCTGTGTACCTGCGTAAAATAGATACCTGCAGCACAGTACTAGTACACTATGTACAACTAAGTTCCTGTGAAACACACACGTCACCGCTACTAAACAGTTGAAAATTTAACTCATCATGTCGAGAGAACTAAATAGAGAGAAAACTATCTTTCATTCTCAGCTAAGGTTCGCAAATGTGAAGTCATATCGGCATCGAAAAAAAAATCATTGCTCTGTATCGTTAAGTGGAAAAAGTTTCCGGAGAAAAGAGAATCATGGACAGCTTTTTTCCTGGCAGGCCTAAGGTTCTGCGACAGATAAGGAAACGCTCCGGAAAACTTGTGAGATTGACTGCGTTTTTCGCCCTCGATCGAAGATTTCCTCCGGTGTCCAGCTCATGCTTCGGACTTTCAAGTTTCGGGGCCGGTGCGAGAACGACGCGGAGTTTGACACTTCGACACCCATCTTCAGCGAGAAACGATGCTTTTTATAAACTACGTAGGTGAATCTTCAATGATTGACTGCGTTCCAATAAAAAAAATTTGAGTGAATTTCTTCTCAATTTTATACGTGATGAACTTGAACTGTTTTGAAAAGAGGAAACTATTAAAAACTCGCCATTTACAGCCTCATTTTTTATGACCACAAGAAACAGATTTTTAAATTAGTTTAAGTATTTACAAAAGCTGTTCAATATGACACCCATCCATTGCATTACAGGCGTTCAGATGCTGGTCCGATGAGTGTCGCGGACGCGATCGAAAGCACCAGAAGTTTCACGAATCCTTCCGGAGGTTCAACAATTCTATCGATGAGGTCTTTTTCAGAACGAATCGGTGTTTCTTACACGAAACTCTTCAAATATCCACAGAAGTAGAAATCTAGAGGTGTAGTATCAGAACACCTTGGTGGACATATAAAAAAGGTTCCAACCTATTTTTAAAGTTTTTTCGTGATAGGCCGGTCACCCTACATAAACGTGCTAAGCTCGAGCGTTCATTTGACCTTGCGGTCTGCTGATCAAATACGAGAAATTGTAAAAACACTCTCACGTGTTGGTCAGTGTGTAAACTCGCTCATATATTCCTATCCCGAATGTCTCCGAGAAAAGTTAATCATGTGCGCTATACCACATGTGCCTTGTAAAACGTTGCAATGGAAATATTTCCGGTACATTTACAAAAAGCATTTTCTCAGTTCGAGTAAATGCTACTGCACTGCAAACAGAGGATGATGACATCGACGTTGGAGCTTCCAACAGTCAGCATGTGGCTTAGATCAGCTTCACAACCCAGAACTAAGGCTATGTATTAGTTGAACTATCAATGAAGCGCACGTACACTAACAAAGTTTTTATAAAGCATTCTAGTTTTTATAAAGCAATTTGTACAGCGAACTCTCTTTACATCATGCGAACTTAGGACCTATGCCTTCATACACAGACAGCTATTTTTTATTTTAGTGCTACAGTCAACTGCCACTCCAAACTGTATGTAGGACCAGACAGATGTTGGGGGGAGAGAATGCAGTAGGGTTATGAGCAGTGCTCGCTATTATGTCTCGAAACCCACACTGCAGTGTGCTGCATAACGTTAAGTTTTGCATACTGCTTTGTTTCTAATACAGTACAGTGTATGGTATGCTACACCGTGTGTCATGCAGATGATTGAAGGTAAGAAGACTACGATATTTGCCCAGTGTTCCATCATTGCCCCACTATTACATATGTTTGAGTTCTCGGATTTAAAAGGATTTTTTGATAGCAGAATAAGTGCACCCAGAATTCGACATCGAATTTTGCTGATGGGTTTCTAACACAAAGGTGTTGAGTTGCCATGGACGTTGGATGGCAACGGATGTAAACCTTGAAAGTTTGATTGAGGTCACTTGAACCATCGCTCCATGCGATAGATCAGCGAGCTTATAAGCATAAAAGCTGGTTTGCTGCAGCGCAGAACGTTGATACGCCACGGTGAGCTAGGCTGTACCAGAAGTTGGCTCTGCAATTCAGTGTGACCTTTGAGCATGAAAACTAAAAGACAAGACGCTGTGTGTTCTTTGTAATGATGACGCATGGGACAGTGGAATGATTATCATCATCATCCAGTGCTGGATGATGATGGACCTTTGTGAGGTAGCGACAGTGGAGCGGCTGAGCCCACAGCCGAAACATCGGCTGCTGCGGAGGAAGAATTTTTATTTTCTATTAACACATTGCTTGCGATTTGACCTATCGAATGGATGAGTCGTGCTGAGGTTCTTCCTGCTGCGAAACGACCCATTGATGGGTCGTTTGAAAAATTCTAACAATTTTTTTGTAAATTAATGGTCTTTAATGGACCCAGTTAACGATTGGTATTTATGAAACTGCAAATCACTTTTGGCTTTAAATTTAAGTTGAATATTGAACTTCAGTTTAACCCATCGCAGTCAACGCGTTAAATTGAGACTTTGCTTCTTAACCTCCAGCGTAACGTGGAGCAGATGATAGGAGCAGGGGAATTCTATGTTATGAAATTGTGAATAAATCTGAATGGGGCAAAATCGTGTGAGACTGGATATGCCAAAGGGAACATGATTGGATATTAACCATAGCCGTGTAGAACATTTGCGAGAGGATGGTATACGAGCTTAAAGGTCGACAGAAAGAGCGAGTTTGATTCCTAAATTAAGTTCAATGATTTTGCAAACCTTCTAGTTGCATTAGAGTGAAATTTTGATTCGTGAAAAGAGGCCGTCAGGAAAACATTCAGGAAAAAATGAAGTTAGCATAACCAGAAAGATATCAACACGTCGCTTTCGATACGACCCATCGGTGGGTCGTGATCAAGTTTTTCTAGCTGAGAAACGACCCATCGATGGGTCGTTTGAAAATTTTTTTAACATTCTTTTTAAATTAATGGTATTCAATATACCCAGTTAATGTTTGCTATTTGTGAATTTTTCAACAACTTTTTATTTTAAATTGGAGTTGGATTTTGAACTTCAGTTTAACCCATCGCAGTCAACTTGCTATCGTGGCGATAGAGGCAATTTTGTTTCCTCGCAGTTACTGATCAGTTGTCCTCCTCACCGCACTGAGAGGTGCAACGAATGTCATCGAAGAGCAACTGATATGAGAAACGTGTACTGTAAAGATGAGGTAAAAAATTAATTCAATGAATCCCGTTTAAAATTTTCTCAATTTCCAGATCACAGACCGCGATGGTGGCTCGAAGTCTGATTGTGGGTACCTTGATCACTATGATGGCGGTGGTGGGATCCTCTTACCGCTACGACATTTTTGTCTTGGACGACTACAAGATCAAGGATGAGGACATAATCAGGACTGAAAGAGCTGAGAGTGTGTGTAAGTCGGTGGCTTATTTTTTTTGCCTCGTGTTGAGTGCGGTTGTGTGCTGTGTGTCGCTCGTGAAAATGATTCACTGCCAAAACAAGACGTTGGGTCTCTAAAACTTTGGTAATTTCATTGGTGCTAGTCACTTCCAACGTTTAGGATTACATTTAACAAGCAAATAAATTTCCATTATATCACATAATTCTGTCATTATCGTTACATTTCTAAACGAGTGGTGAGATCTACCCAGAAATGAACTTGAAGATACTAAAGATCAACTTTGCGTACGATATTCTCTCACCCACTAGGCGCAATGCAACACGTACTTTAAAGAGTGTTACATGAGTTATTACATGTTACTGAGACGGACATCTTCTGAATGCATGCAGCATTTGTACAACCGATGAAATTCGTGCTTTTGTCTCGTGCGAAACATTGTAACTGATGTTAATTTAACTATTATATAATAAAAAACAATTAAAAATTAGCTGAATCTTCACTCTCATTCACTTGTGACATCAACAATATCACAAAGTTATCCTAATCATTCCTTGATGTAAAAAACAATAAAATGACATCATTTAAATTAAAATACTCGCGCAATTTATAATACTAATTACATCAAAAAAGTTATCAAAAGATTATATTGAAATGAATAGCAATAAAATGACAGCGTTTAAATTGAAAAACTCAGACCATTTATAATATCAATTACATCATAAATTATAGAAATGAGATTTTGAAATGGATGACCGCAAAATATCAGTATGTAAATTACAATACTCACGCTATTTATAACACCAATTACATCATAAAATCACAAAAACAATATTTTGAAATTTACAGCAATAGACTAAGAGCGGATGAATTAAAATAAAATATTGAAATATTTAGAAACAATGAGTAGAAGTAATATTTAGATTTAATATTTAGAAATAATCTTTAGAAATAATATTTAGAAATAGTATTTAAAAATAATATTGAAAAATGATATTTAAGAGTAATATTTAGAAATTATAATTCGAACTAATATTTACATCAATAGAATAAGAGCACACGAATTAAAGCCGTGGATTGCACAGGTGCCTGCCGGCGGCGCTGCGTGGAAGACGAGAGCTGCTCGGCCGTCACGGCAGTCAAGACGGCGAAGGCCACCGTCTTCGAGTGTCACTTCAGCGAGACTCAGACTCCGACTTCGTCGCTGGAGGAGGCGGGCGAACGCGTCACCATCTTCAAGGAGCGTGAGTAGAGCGTGAGCTCGCTGAATGCCCACTCTGCTGACTGGACTGACTCTGAAAACGAAACTGGCTCTCACTCTGAAAACGAACTGGCTAAACTGACTGAAATGGCTAGACTGACTGAACTGGCTCTAGTGACTGAGCTGGCTAGATTCACTGAATTGGTTAGACTGACTGAACTGGTTGGGCTCATTGAATTAGCTAAACTGAATGAACTGGTTGGGGCTGACTGAATTAGCTATACTGACTGAACTAGTTGGGCTGACTGAATTAGCTATACTGACTGAACTAGTTGGGCTGACTGAATTAGCTATACTGACTGAACTGGTTGGGCTGACTGAATTAGCTATACTGACTGAACTGGTTGGGCTGACTGAATTAGCTATACTGACTGAACTGGTTGGACTCACTGAATTAGCTATACAGACTTAACTGGTTGGGCTGACTGAATTAGCTATACTGACTGAACTGCTTGGACTCATTGAATTAGCAATACTGACTGAACTGGTTGGGCTGACTGAACTGGTTGGACTCACTGAATTGGCTAGACTGACTGAATTGATTCGAGTGAAAGCTCAGGCTCCCAACTCGACGCACAAAACTGGGGATACAGACAAACTGACCTCTCTGACGTCAGTAGAACCATTCGAAGCATGTACGACTCACGTTTTACATTAAAGTACAGGAAAAAAATTTTCAGTGAAAAAGATCTTCATACTCGTACATATTATGAAGCTTCATCAAAATTCCGATGCCACTTACGAAAAACAATTCTCCACGTAAACTAAATCGTCAACAACTCTAGCGTCGAGGCTGTCTGATGTATTTTGCAGCACAAAATCCGCTCCTTCATCCAGCAGAAAACCTTACGCATTGCCCGGTGCCCTGTCACCTACATGGGAGCAGGTGAACACGCGACAAATGTAATCTGTTACATGAACATTCTACGCCGTATTGGTGTGAGATGTTGATGTAATGGAGTACTCAATAAATGTACTTCATTACAAGAACATCTGAGATGTTCCTAAAGGCTTCCCTTGATCTAAGGTCATCTCCTTACGCTCGATCGCAGGAGAAGTTTGTGATCTGGAAGGCTAGCAGTAGCGCTATGTCAGGGTGCGCTTTGATGTGGTGGTGGAGTTGGATCTGTTAATAGGTAGAGTTGGATATAATAATTACTTCAGCTGGATCCATAAGGCAGCTCATTTGGATATATTAATTGGTTCAATTGGTTCTTTGAGGCGGCTTACTTGAATAAACTAATTTGTTTGAATTTTTGAATTGGTTCAGTTAAATCTACCAGTTGTGCTAGTTTTAAGTGTCAAAAACAGCCCCACACGTGAAAATTTGGTTTCTTCGCCCACGTCTCAAAATGAAATAAAATTATTATAGTTGGCCTAGTTTGAAAATAATGTCCTTGAAAATCAATGTGAGAACAAAAACAGTAACCTAAAGCGAACGGTCGACTTTTTGAAAACTTCTTGCCGCCCACTAAAGCTGAAAATCATGAATTCTAACTATCGGTTGAATTTCGAAAGGCTTCTTGTCTCGCAGGGAGGCAGAAAATGAAAAATTGTTACAATTTGTTGAATATCGAAAGGCTTCTTGTCTCACAAGGAAGCTGAAAATAATGAATTGTTATGATTGGTTGAATTTCAAAAGGCTTCTCGTCTCTCAGGGAAGCCTAAAGTTTACTTCTGGAGTAGCAATAAGGCGAAGAGTGTAGAGGACGACGAAGTCTTCTCGACGCTGTGCTCTGCTGAGGGAGGGAAGCCTGGGGTTGTGCTCAGCTGGTTGGACTACCAGTATGTCAAGAACAACCTCACTGGTGAGTGGTGGGTTGAGGTGTGGGGGTGGCCACCAGTATTGGGTTGTGCAAGGTGCGTGTAATTTACAACATTTTTAAAAACTTGTGCATGCTCATGTCCGGTTAAATCATTTTCATTGTTGAAAGAATTAGTAACAAATGTTCTTAAATGTGCGTTCTTTCAGTGGTTGTGTTGTGTATTTGAATTTTGCCTTTTTTGTGTGAATGAATAGTATCCTAGTGCATTACATTTATTTCACTTTCCGTCAATAAAATTTGTAGGGAGACTGACCTGGTGTGCTATGGCAGAGCTATTCCTTCATTTGTTATTAAGAAGCGGGGATCTGATATTACTATTCAGATTCAGTTTATACTATTATATTCAGTTCAGATTATACAATTATATTACCATTATTCAGTTTACTCACGATTTGTTGAGACTGATGTTTTCTCTTGGCCTATTGGTTTTTTATTTATTTTTCGCCAGAACATTGGGCTGTTTCATTTTTTCGATTTTGATTTTCACGACCATTTTGTGATAAGATGATCCTAAGTTATCTGTTGAATTTTTTGCCTGATGATTTGATTCAAGTATTAATGACATTCACACTCATTTCGTAGTTTATTGTTCGCTTGTTTGGTTTCATTTGTAGTCAATATATTTACCTTTATAAGCATGAATTCATCATGAACATGTCGAATTTTTACCCGCATTCTTTACTTTGAACTTCAATTTTGAGAAATCCAAACGGACTTTTTATTTTCTCGTGGATTTTTATTTTGCGTTCTTTCCGTTCTTAGGATTTTGTTTATAGTTAGCTTCTCCTGATTTGAATTTTCATTGAGTCTAAGCCCTATCACCTGTTTTTGTATCACCAAACAACTGTTCAACCATAAACCATCATTTTCCAAAACAAGGTTATTACTCGCTTGCTGTGTTGCCAAAAATAGCAGCTCGTTTTGATGAGTAACTGTCCTGTTCTCTCACAGAGTGACCAAGAGCACCTCAGTCACAACTTCAATTCTTTTGACTTCTAGCTACTATACTTTAGTTACTCCTCAACTCTGTCAGTCATTTCTAGCTTAGTTAACGCTTAAATTCTATCTAGTCATTTCAAGGGTTCAGTAATCCTAAGATGTATCAAAGTAAGTTTTATCACTAAGCAGTTCCGACTTCTCCGTAGCGTATAACTCATACGGACTACAGGTGACGCTAACGTAAGACCGCTACCTCACTTGCCTTAATTAATGGAACTTAACGGCGGATGGAGCACCATCCGGGCCTTACAGGCTGATTGGTTACAGTCTAACCTCACTTAAAATGCCCATTGTCTTTTCTATGCGATAACCTCTATATTCGATTAATTGATTTTTATGCACTAGATATCAAAATCCTCAGCTCGCGGGGTATCCAATGTCCAAGACTTCCGATAGCAAATTGTAGTGCTTAGAATATTCACTTCGGTATAAATGTATGAAGTGTAAAAACGTCCCATGTGATTTTGGATTTGAGGAGTTAATGTAATCTTTCAATCGTATTTTTGTGAGCCTTTTATTTTCGTGACGTATTCAGCTGTAAATACTCACCTGAATCTTTTACGAAATTTGAAGTTCACTTCAGAGTCATTCATCATAGCGTAGATATGCTGCCGCTCCTTCATAGCGTAGATATGCTGCCGCTCCTTCATAGCGTAGACATTCTGCCGCTCCTACTCCCCCGTTTTCAGCGCTGCAGTTCTTAAGAAGCGGCAAAATCCGGCTGTTTTCATGGCGGGTGCTCCTGCCCCGAGATGTCCTCCGATCGGTCCTTTACCTGAATCCTTGTTCACATTCGCCCAATGTTCTCTGCAGCCTAAAGTATAAGTTCGAAAGTGTGAGTTTAGCCAAACATAATTGTGCTCTCAGCCATGCTCGAGCTCTATAAACCTGCACAAATAAGGAAGAAATGACACTTTTGTGCTTTAATAAGTCGGAACACTCACAACGGCTTCATTTCGTTCCAGCCAAAACTGAGTACGAGGGCGGGTTCATCCCGCTCAAAAGTAAGGTCACAAACGAGCAAACAGGGCAAAAACACACCAGGTGGATTGGCTTGTCCTTCCCCTTCCTAGACTCCAACCCTCTCAAGTCGTCCTACCATGAAGACCAAGGCAACAAGGAGAAACTCTGCCACAGGCTGAACGAATTCTATCGCAGCGTGACTGTAGAGCAGACGTGGTGTACGGGCATCCAGAAGGCACCAGTGCTGTGCTACAAGTACGATTAGGGAATAAATTTCCCATAGGGAGATTCGTCGAGAATCTCACTCATAGAATAAAAAAAAAGAACGTGTGTAAACACGTGCATCAGAGTTGTTGAAAACGTTTCGGAATTATTTAAAATTTCAGCGTCAGTGCTGAAACAGGAGGTAAATAAAAAAAGTATTTTTTCCTCACAAACGTATATATATGCAAGCAAATGCTGCTAATTCTGCACGTTTCTACTTTTCCGCACATAAATTTCCTATAATATATTCAGCTGATGATAGAATTTTGATATCTCCGAAACGTTTGCAATAAATGTAATGGAAGTTTAGCACTGATTCTTTTTTTACGGTACGACTAAGTTCGTGTTGCAGTTTACCAACAGCCAAGTCTGCACTATACCTCACTGTATGAGTACTGATATACGAAGCTTGGTAGAAGCAAATGCCACTCGGTCGAGCCATTCCCCTCATTGACTAAATGCTTATTCCACTCGTGGATGTTAGAGTGTCATGCTAAAAATCAATTTATTAAATCAGGAATTCTTTTAAAATCGTAATCAATATTTCTCGTATACAAAATACGTAACAAAATTCTCCACCCCAATCCAAACTTTATATATTCATTCAAATGAATTGCTTAACCTTTTCACAGAGTTTTAGTCCATTCGATAGAATGAGAACGCTGCAGTCACACTTAGAGTATCATTTAGTGACCTCGAGATGGAAACATCCTCTGTTCTGGGAAGTGAATGACAGAAATTTAGCTCAATTTAGATTTGTTATTAATTCGCTAATATTTATCAGTCGACGTTCCCTTATGAGCATCTCACAAACGTGTACTTGTGAACTTATGTCGCTAATTCTGTACATTTCTGTTCGTTCCGCGCATAAACTTTCCTTCAATAAACAATAAAAGTTGCAACTGTTATTTTAACCCTTAGTAGCTTTTAGAGAGTAATATTTGAAAATGCTCAAGCCCACGTAGCTCAAACTAAGATGGTGGAGAGTAATGCTAACTTTCCATTGTAAAAATTTTACGTAGAGTGTGATCTGCTGAATATTGACTTGCTGTCGTTTTATTAGAGATGCATTCATTAAAAGCTTTTTTCATGTCTCATTTTAACGGAGATATGACGTTAACAAGCCATTTTCGGCCCAAAGCAAGATCCAAAAGCGGTCATGTGGTACAATGGCCATCATAGCTACACTGCGTGGCGGTCATGCGATACAATGGCCATTATAGCTACACTGCGTGGCGGTCATGCGATACAATGGCCATCATAGCTACACTGAGTGGCGGTCATGCGATACAATGGCCATCATAGCTACACTGTGTGGTATTGAAAGTCATAGGAGTTGTACAACAATATTTTGCATCCTACGGGAAGTTTCTCACGGTATACAGTGCGTAGACTGGCCAGCGTTACACGCAAATTTAATGCAGGGCTGCTTTCTTCAAGTGGTTTGCTTGCAACTCTTCAGAAGTGCCTTGTTTCTACCTCGAAAACAAGTGCACAATACAATTTCATGCGGAACATCTCTTATTTTCGTTCTGTGCGACCAAAAAGTAAAAAAATAATCCGATTTTTGTATTTTCTTTGTTGCGATCATTTATGTGTGAGCGTTACAGCCTCCTGCTGCATCAGCGTGCAATGATAAACATTAAGTGAGGACAATTTTTTATTATTTTTTTTTTTAGAGTGAGGGGTTAAGCGCAAACTATTGCAAACCATTGTAAGCATATTAGTATTGAAAAATTTTGTGGTAAGCATGGATGAGGAAAGTAATTTTTGCCTGCAAAAATTACTTTTTAACTAAAGGTCAGGAAAATAGCTTATGGGTTGAAGACGCTACTTTTTAGTCTTTTCATTATTTTGGTGCAATGGTGCTACATAATTGCCATTTCTCACTCGGTGCTGAAGGAATTTAACTACTATTGACCTTAAATACCGATGTTTGATAACTAACGACGATAAATGATGATAAATAACAATCGATGCGAGTCAATTATCAATTTTAATTTTTTATTGATTCTAGTTCTTTACCGATGATAATTAGCCATCGGTACTAGTTGAGTATCAATCCTGACGAAGAACCATCCCTCGTTTCGTCTAAGCTCTTAGATTATGATTGCTTTTTAATTGTTTATAATATTAATTGAAGAATGAAAACTATTAATCAAACTTAGTTGATCAATCAACGTTACTAGTTAAATATCAATCGCTTAATGGTTATTAATATCAACCGTGAATACTTATTAATATCAATCGCTAATACTTATTAATATCAATAGTTAATACGTAATGATATCGATCGTTAATACCTATTTTCACGAGTTGATTATGGTTGGTAGCCAACTATTGGTGCTAGTTAATAATTGTGAGTAATAGCTAACGACTGAACATGGCCAGTATCACTTCTGGTCAATGTGTTTGCAATATAAATATGCAGTTCCTCTATGCACTTATCAGCGACCTGAAACAAAGCCTGCCGCTCGCTCACTGCCCTCTTTTATTATTTTATTCTGATCGACCGGGACGCGCGAACTTATGCTCTTGGTTTGCTTTCATTTGATATGAACGTACGCTGAAGTTCAAAGAAATTCAGGGCTAGAAGGCGATAAAACGACACAATTTAGCACGATCCTCTGTGTGTGCCCACAATCTCTCATGCAGTCTTGTTCATGAGAAATGCTTCCGCAATCATCATCACATTTAGCTTTGTAGTAAATTGGCTCAAACTAATGAAAGAGAATAATTATGAGATCGATTCAAATTGAAGGGGTCAACACATTGATTTTTAAATTATGATCCGATTCATAATATTTGTTTATATCGAATTTGTTTTTTGCCTCTCCTGAAAAGTTTTCCACTGTCAACATTCAAAAGAGTAGAAGTCAGTGAGTTTTCATTTCAACATTCGAAATTTTTCATTGAGTTTTATGCATGAACAAATTCAAAGACAGTTTTGAAATCCTCGTAAAATTGTAAAAAAACTGAGTGACGAATTTTCTGACAGTGACAGTGGCGAATGTACAATTTGGAAAATCAAGCACTGCAAGTTTGTTACAAATATTTCAAGGATTTTAAACTGTCTTTGTTTTTTCCTAGCATGAAAACTCATTGACTTCTATTCTTCTGGATGTTGACAACGGATAACTTTTCAGGAGAGGCAAAAAACAAATGTTTTTTTTGTTGAAGTGTAATATCATGGTCAACTTGCGTACGTGGATGCTGTTTCCATGTTTGATTTTCATCTACAAATAATCTGCATACATACTTTCACATTCTCCCTGTGAATTCCAAAATCACATTTACAAAATATCGTTCATAAAATACATAAAATTACATTCATTACATTCTAGCGTCCGTAGCGCCACAAAATTTTAGGGCGCAATAGTCCATCACCTAAGGATCCTTTTTCAACAAAAAAATGGCCCATCGGGCCGAAAGGGGCCTGGGTTGACCCCCTTAAAGATGTTCAGTCAGTATGGTCACAGAATTTTGATGAGGAGCAAAACTATGGTGCTAGAACTGCTACACACGCGGGTCTGTGAGTGGGTTCCTCTTTGCGTGCTTTTCTCTCGATCATTTGTTCCGAAAATTGGCATGGGTGTTGCAATACTCATGTGTGAATGTCTAGTAAAGGATTGTAATGTCAATATATTTTAAAAACCAATGTTGCACATTTCATGTTTTTACTTTATTGGAAAGAAACAGTTTTTACTTTTTTTTATTGCAGCCAGATACCTTAACACTTCGGGGGCAATTGGTTCAACTGAAGTTCAATATTGAACTCATATATAAAGTAATTTTAGGAACGAACTGGAAAATAGCAAACATTAACTGGATCGTATCTTCATTTAGCGTTTGTTAAGTATTCATGAAAATTCAGTTAGTAACTACTGGTCGGTCAGCAACATTGTGCAGTTCCCCACCATGGCCACCGATTGAGCCCGTTGCAGTCAAAGTGTTGAACTACAGAATATTCAATAGAATTAAAATAAGCAGAGAAAAAAATATAAGAACTGCTGATTGGACTAAAGAAAAATAAATCCCAAAGTGTCGTTTAAAAACATCATATTAAGTAATTGAATTACGTTCATTACTTACGTTCGGTGCAAAAACGTTCGGTGCAAACGTGTTCATTACGTTCGGTGCAAAAACGGGCTTTCTGTCCTCAAATCGAGAGGGATTAAAATTGATCGCACGCTTATCTCTCACCGTCGAATTTAATGAAAATACTGAAAACAAAAATTACCCGTACAATTTTTTGTTGGTCAAAAAAATGAGTTTTTTTTAGATTTGCTGGTCTCCCAAAAGCCCTGGTATCAGACCTAGTGATTTTTGACTTCAGCGTTAATTCGACTTCAGCGTCAAATTAATGCTTAGAGGAACACCCTGATGTAATCAAAACTGCAGGAAAATTGTTTTTAATGCCATGGTTCTTCAAAAACTGTTGCAGTAACTTTAGTTTTAACCCTCTAACGTTGGCATTTTTGTACTCACATTGCAGTTATCACAACCGCCGTGATTAGACTGGCGCTGCCATCAGGTTGTCTATGACACAAAATGAGAAAGAAACTGCCACTTGGCAGGGAACTTCAAAGAACACATTGGGGAACAAATTTAGCTGCCAAAACAGTACATTAACGCCACTTTCGAAATAGGACCGTATAGTAAGGGTAAAATGTTTCATTTCATGATCATACTGAGCCGTGAGAGCAGCTCACTTACTGCTTATCTCATTTAACATTTAACTACTCTTGCAAGGGGTAGAAAACAATTTTATTTTCTAATCGTCCCAATAAAGGTGATATATGTTAATTTATTCCAAAGCAATCGACACGATTAGTATTCTTCTCTGTCACATCCTGTTCATCAGAGACGCAGATAAAAATTCCTGCCATTACTTCAAGCATCAATTACTGCATTTTAAAGGATCTACTATTGCTTTAGGTTAACTTATGTAATAAAGTGAAGAAGTATTTGCTTGATGTTTCATTTTTAATTTCATTGCAGTCCGGTAAACAGAAGACTTGCGTTAGATTTTAAATCGCGAGCAAGGAGGCAATAGTAGAAATGCGCTATTGCATGTGAAAATTGAGGAAATGTTGAACGTGGATTCGTAGAATTAATTGATTACCTCAGCATCAAATGCAATAAAGAAATATGTTGACCGCTGTCAATATATTGTGTTCAGAAATCACGAAATTTGTGCTGTCGAGAGCGCTTCGTCCGTCCCGTGTGGGCGAGACGAAAGTAGCGGGTGAGATCCTCAAGTGAATCTGAAAAATTTAATTTAATATGAGAAATTTAATTTAATATGAGATATAATTCAAATTTATTGAATTTGAGAATTTAAGAAAATAACCTTATCATTGACTTCAGGGGGACTTTCTCGTTGTAAATCAATAAGGTTTTTATAAATTGTCGTTGTGATTCAAATCAGGCAAACTGGCATTACTTATCTATGAACAACTAACGAATTCATCGTCTTAATGATGATGTAATGCCTCAAAGAATAGTTGGGTCACTGACACTGACCGCCAAATAAATACAAGCCAAATTACAGTGTACATTTATAGGTTTTGATCTACTTCTGGTATCCTCATATGGCAAGGTAAAGATGGGCGGAATTTTACCCTAGGTTCAGGCGTACAAGACTTATTTTAACGGGCCTCGTTCTTTTCACATATTTCTAGCTTTTCCATTTCCTTCCCCTCAGCATCACAGAAACACTGTTCCTCATTTCGTAAGTCATGTGTGCCAGTGAACAAACACATGTATAACATGTTACCAAAATAACACAATGCAGCTATTAGAAGCTGACTACTCACCCATAAGCACAATTATTTAATAGAAAATAATGTCGCCGATTATTCCATCAAACTTAGTTTTTCATCTCCGAAAGAAGACTGGACAGCGGGACGCATGCTGATATCTTGACCAAATTCCAGTGACAATATTCTCTATCTTCCAGTGTCACTCGATAAAAATTAAAATTACATACGTACACTCGCAGTTTAATCTTATTTTTACCGAAATATTGTTGCTATGTGAACTACGTTCGCTGCTGTCGAGAGAAAACAAAAAATAATAATGCAGCAATGTAGCTGCTTGACGTCGACATGGAGGGATGCTTAGCATTAGCATTCCATCGGAGTTTGATTAGCATTAGCGCGTGCTGATGATGCCGTACTAGCAGACAAACAAGGATAGCTAATGGCTTTCCCGTCAACATGATGCCGCTCCCGTCAACATAATGGCTCTCCCGTCGACATAATGTCGCTGTTGTCGACATAATCCTCAGCATCAATGTCAGCAAGCCGACATAGCAGTTTCAATCCATCGTTGCTTTCCGATGGCGATGGCAGTGAGCTCATATTAGACTTGCGTTAGAGATAAATGCGATGCGGAACTCATGCTGTGACCTCGTGCTGGTGACCTCATGTTATAGTGACCTCATGTTATGGTGACCTCATGTTATGGTGACCTCATGTTATGGTGACCTCATGTTATGGTGACCTCATGTTATGGTGACCTCATGTTATGGTGACCTCATGTTATGGTGACCTCATGTTATGGTGACCTCATGTTATCGGACCCCGAGAAATTCTTGGAGGGCCTAGAATCTATTTTTTATTTTTATTTTGAACAGCATATTCTCTCAATGCTTTTGTTTCTTTCTTCAGTATACCAGGACAGTTCGAGATGGAAAACAGGATAATAAGCTTTTGTTTTTGTCACCAAACTAGACAACAACTGGAAACAAGCAAAGCTGCGAGTCATGTTGCGTCCCCACTCCTAACGCGCTGCTACTGCCAGTGAAGAGAAGACTAACTCTTACTGTCATCAAAGAGAGCGCTGACTCACCGGTACTGCCAGTAAAGGCGGGTACTATCGCTCTGTTACTACCAGTAAGGGAGGGACTAACGCTGTTATTACCAATAAAAACGATACTAACGCTGTTACTCCCAAATAAAAAGAATACTAAAGCTCTGTTACTGCCAATAAAAAGGATACTAACGCTGTTATTACCAATAAAAAGGATACTAACGCTCTGTTACTACCAATAAAAAGAATACTAAAGCTCTGTTACTGCCAATAAAAAGAGTACTAACGCTCTGTTACTGCCAATAAAAAGAATACTAAAGCTCTGTTACTGCCAATAAAAAGAATACTAACGCTCTGTTACTGCCAATAAAAAGAATACTAAAGCTCTGTTACTGCCAATAAAAAGAATACTAACGCTCTGTTACTACCAATAAAAAGAA
The DNA here is from genome assembly GCA_014220935.1 of Platorchestia sp. MABIK. NCBI lineage: Eukaryota > Metazoa > Arthropoda > Malacostraca > Amphipoda > Talitridae > Platorchestia > Platorchestia sp. MABIK. The sequence continues at coordinate 84,199 of JACJUY010002192.1, forward strand.
TACTAAAGCTCTGTTACTGCCAATAAAAAGAATACTAACGCTCTGTTACTGCCAATAAAAAGGATACTAACGCTGTTACTACCAATAAAAAGGATACTGACGCTGTTACTACCAATAAAAAGGATACTAACGCTGTTACTGCGAATAAAAAGAATACTAACGCTCTGTGACTGCCAATGAAAAGGATACTAACGCTCTGTGACTGCCAATAAAAAGGATACTTACGCTGTTACTACCAATAAAAAGGATACTAACGCTGTTACTACCAATAAAAAGGATACTAACGCTTTGTTACTGCCAATGAAAAGGATACTAACACTTCGTTACTCTGAGTGAGGATGGAAGCGACCCAGTCTCCGTGGCTGAGTAAAGCCTTGGCGGAACAATTCATATTCAAGAAGCAAACAGACTTTACAGAAATATGACCGCAGCTAAAGCTCTATGCGGTCTGAATAAAATATATTCGTTGTTTTTAACAGTACAAAATCGTCAAAGCTGAGATATTCCTTCGGAGATCAAATGCTATTATTTTTTATCCCTAGTTAGCGACGCTCTTACGATATTCAGCATCGCGCATCAGTCTCACTTCAGCGCCGGGCTGCAAAGATCTCACTTTATTTTGCTTGTTTTAACAAGAAATCTAATGAAAAGAGCATCTGTTCAAGAGTCTAAACTTCCATGATGTAAAAAACGAAAAACCGTTTATTTCCAAAAAAGTTGATACATGAAATGCATTACTGACGACCCGCTGGTCGTATTGTCTCCCAGTCCTACACTTGCCAGGCCTCGTACATCACTTAATGTACAGAGTGCGGCTGTCAATCCTGCATTTTCAGGCTTCCACAGCTATTTAAAAATGCATGATTGATTGCCGCACCCTGTAGAGAGAATGAGGACAAGCTTCTCTCAGTTTATGACTCCTTCAGTGGGGGTCTGGATGGGGGCCTTCAGTGGGTCTGGATGGGGGCCTTC
>JACJUY010002193.1:10811-26855 GCA_014220935.1 Platorchestia sp. MABIK
CCAAGAGCTCACCGAATACGAGGCCGTCATTGCCCTCGAAACCTTAATAACGGCCAAAGAACGAAGGCTTATTCAAACGATACTCGCCGTCGATCGATACCGCTTTAATGAAATCAGAACCTTACTATTAGAATCCCATAAGGTCACTACGGCTACACAACGCGAGAATCACTTGAAAGTAAAACCAGCAGAGGGCGATAACATGAGTCGTTATGTCCGCAGGATCGAACAAGCCTTTGATGCCTGGATAACTGGAAGCCAAGTCGAACCAGGCTACGAACAACTAAGGGATTTCGTCCTGGTTGACCGAAAATTCTCCAACCTACCACCGTTCGTGGTCACCCAGCTTAAAGACCGCGGCAGTAGAACTCTGGCTTCACTGAGGGAACAGGGGGATAGCTTCTTACAAGCTCGACCGCACACCTCTCTGCAACAGCTATGCGACAAACGTAACAACAATGACCGGGAAAGAAATAACGAGCTTCCTATGAACAAATCTACAGCAACAAGCCGAACCACGCGAACTTTTGGCCCCCCTAACCGTGCGCAAATCAACTCAGTTCCGGCAACGGCGCGGAACGAACCAGCACGCGTCGCAGCAACTCCCCAACTACCCCACCAGGACCGCACCAATTCAACGGGCCCACAAGAGGCACGACGACATTTCTATTGCTCACATCATGGGGAAAACACCACTCATTCAAGCGCTTATTGTGCCGTGCTTAATCCTCGATACCAAAGGTATCCTCCAAACTGGCGTTACTCGCGAAACAACGGCCGGGAAGAGGGCGAGGCCTCCAACGCAAGAGTGCACGCGAATACCGCCAGCTTCGACGAGGAACCAACAGAATCCTCCAACTTGCCGCCAATTGACTGCAATCACGTAGGTTTAGAAAAAGAGCTCGCACTAGGGAAATTAAAAACCTGTAAAGGCCGAATCAACGAACAACCCGTCACCGTGTTATTAGACGCAGGAGCTAATGCAGTATTTATAAGGAAGAACCTCGTGCCCGTAGACACGCTTACCGGAACAAAAATCACCGTGAAACTGGCCAATAGCTAGACTTTTCAAGCCCCCTTGATGAAAGTACGGCTCGAATGTCCCTGTTACAGAGGCGACGTCACCGTCGTAGTCATGGAAAATCCTTCGCACGACGTTATTTTAGGACGAATACCAGGCACCCTTTCCTTTGAGGAACCAAACTTCGATCCGACCCCACCTCCTCCGGACGCAGCCACCTACCACGTGACAACTCGAGCGACCACCAGAAAGGAAGCCGAAGTTGAACGCGCAGTCCAGGAACGACTCAAACCAGATAAAAAAGAGCTGGAAACGTTACAGCGTAACTGTGACACCTTACAAGGATTGTTCAAAAAGGTGGAAAACAAAACATATGAGATTAGAAACGACGGCCGAGTCATTACGTATGAACTAAGGGATAAGATTCTGTATCGGAAAACATTACAGAACGGTCAAACCACTTTCCAGCTAGTGGCACCCTCGACTCTACGCAAACAAGTACTCGAGATGGGTCACGATAACCCGCTGGCAGGTCACTACTCCCAAAAGAAAACTCAGGCACGAATCGAACGAGATTTCTACTGGCCACAGTTAAACCAAGAGGTAAACCGGTACTGCCATTCTTGCCACAAATGCCAAAAACATGCACCAGCCCGGCCTCCCAAAGCACATATTGCTACTCCATCCCTAACCGGAACTCCATTTGCCGCGCTAAGCGTGGACATTGTAGGTCCGATTCAACCGTCTTCTGCTCGAGGAAACCGAAACATTCTAACTGTGGTCGACCGAGCCACCCGCTATGCGGATGCAAAAGCCCTACGGCATATAGACGCAGTAACAGTCGCGTAAGCATTAAACGAGATCTGCACTCGCACCGGTTACCCGCAGACCCTAACCCCGGATAATGGGACACAATTCATAGCTGCCTACTTTGAAGAGTTCCTAAAACAGATGGGCGTCCAGCACCACCGCACGCCCCTGTATCATGCACAATCAAATGGGATCGTAGAACGATTCAACGGAACAATGAAGTCCATGCTCCGGAAACTGACTGCCGAACAACCCAGTGACTGGGACTTGTATCTTTCCTCATTATTATTCGCGTATCGCGACGCTCCACAAGCCTCTATCGGATACTCACCATTCGAGTTAATCTATGGCCACCGAGTACGAGGACCCCTGACCATCCTGAAGAAATGCTGGACAGCTAATCCTGCAGTAGACACCGACCAGGCTCCGGCCCATTATCTACTCGATCTCCAGCATCGCTTAAAAGAAACGTGTGCAATTGCCCAAAATAATCTGAAACAAAGCCAACAAAAAACGGTCAAATATCTAAATCGAAAAACCAAACTTCGAGTATTGAAACCCGGAGACCAAGTACTAATATTTGTTCCGGACCAAAGAAATAAATTAACCATGGCATGGAAAGGCCCATATAGAATCACCACGCGGCTAGGAACCTATGCTTATTTATTAGAAATAGAAGGGAAAAGTAAACTATACCATATCAATTTACTCCGGAAATATCAGGAACCCGAGGCTCCAAACAACAATGCTAATCCCAACTACTTGGAACTCGAAGAACTGGAAGGAGACGCCGTTCGAGAAGCGTTCACTTCCGCCTGCCTCGCTGTCGAACCTACCAATGCAGAAGAGGAGCTCGACACAAAAGAACCGGAAATCCCCTTCGCGTTGGGAGAAACCGTTACCGACTGCTCCCTCGACAACAGTCGAGACGAAAGGGAACAAAAACAACTGAAGGAGTTGCTTACCAAATTTGGTCACCTATTCACCGACACACCGGGAGAAACCAGGACCGTAGTTCACGAAATCAACCTAAAAGACCCAAGCAACTTTCTCCTTCAACATGCCTACCCCTTGCCGCTATCGCTAGAACCGCAATTACATAAAAATCTCGCGCAATGGCTACAACTGGGTATAATCACGCCGTCCAACTCACCGCACTACTCCCCCTTGTTGGCAGTTCGAAAAAAGACGGAAGTCATCGATTCTGTTTGGATTGTCGTCACCTTAATAATCAAACGCGCTTCGATGCCGAACCCATTGCCGACATCACCTCCATCTTTACTCGATTGGCAAGAAAAACTATCTTTAGTAAAATAGACTTAACCAACGGCTACTGGCAAGTTCCTCTGCACCCAGCATCCTGTCCTTATACGGCATTCAAAACGAGGTCCGGACTCTACGAATTCAAGGTAAGGCCGTTCGGACTGGCCAACGCACCTGCTACCTTTTCCCGCCTCGTTCGTCGAGTAACTAGCGGCCTAAAGGACATAGAGNTTGGCCTTAACAACCAATCCCGTGTTGCAGTTACCGGACCCGAATATCCCATTTATCTTACGCACTGACGCGTCTGAAACCGATCTAGGCGCTGTTCTTCTCCAGCCCAGCAAAATCGACTTCAGGTGCTGTGCACCAATAGCCTATGCATCCCGCCGACTAAGAGGAGCGGAGATGAATTATTCTACTATCGAGAAAGAGGCCTTAACTATCTACCGGGCGTTTCAAAAATTTGAAACCTATCTGTACGGCCGAGAATTTATTCTACAAACTGATCACCGGCCTCTACTCTATCTGCAACAGGCCGATAAATTAAACCCTCGCTTGAAACGATGGGCCCTCTACCTGAGCCTGTTTCAATTCCAAGCAGAGCACATCGCGGGAACCGCGAATCATATAGCCGATTTCCTATCTCGCTCCACCACTTCCCAAGGAAACGAGTGAAACCGCAAGATATCCGAGAATGTCCTCGAGATATTTCGAGATAAAACTTGTAAATGTGTTCTCTTTATAAATAGTTGATGTTAAAAAGGGCGCTAAACTAGGGCCTATATCTCTTAAGATTATAGAATTAATTATCATTTAACCCCTATACGCCGAACGGTCTCAAAACCTAATCAGAGACCTAACAGGACTTCCATTCTCAAATTTTATCGATCATACTGGCGTGGGTTTGTTAAGACTTTGCTTTACAAGTAAAGTCTTGTCATTTTGGGCGTGTTAGGCCCCGCGCCAGTCTGGATATTCTCGCCTCTTTAGAATTAATGTTCGTCAAAATTTAATTCATGTATCATAGATACTCGCCAAGCCCCCTTCAATCCGGATTGTCCGAAATTCGACAGAGCGACTAAATTCAACTGGGCCGCTCCCTGGAATTTCGAACAGCCCAACGAAGAGCGACTGAAAAAGCTCCCTGAAAAATTTCAGAACCGCCTGATCTGCTATCGAAATCTGCTGCAACTAATACTATTTTCATGCCAATAAACTCGGGAAATAAACCGAGTATTATCTTCCCCGAGAAGAATACTGGCTCCCAAGAAGGACCAGCTTACGAATTATCAATAGGGCCGAACAGGATTCGCGCACCTAAAATCATCTATCAACTGTCTCCCAAGAAGGACCAGTCGAAATAATTATCAATAGGGCCGAACAGGATTCGCGCACCTAAATCATCCATCAACTGTCTCCCAAGAAGAACCAGTCGAAATTATTATCAAATCGGGCCGAACAGGACTCGCCCCCCCTAAATAATCTATTACTAGCTCCCAAGAAGGACCAGCCTCAATAATTATCTAACTATTGGCGTCAAACAGAACAGCCTATCAAATCGAATAAAACTATATATCTAACAACCGCACACTACACGTTTTATCAAATCCTACAATGATCTTGATCTGAACAATTGATGATCCATAGTCGCTATTGATTTCGAGTTGAAAATAATTCAGCGTATTTTATAATTCCCTTTTATTGGCATGAGGAAATAACAGAACTTAAAGGCACAAATAGTGCATATCCTCTACAGATTCTCATGTTGACTTTTTGGTGCATGTATGCATACATAAAATTAGAAATAAACACTTTTCCTTCTTTAAATTTTTTAGAATTACTTTCTGAGGATGCAGCTGGTCACCGAAACGTTTTACAATGTGAATTGATTTGTAGTAGTTATTTTATATTCATACCACATGGAATTTTCACAAAAATTATATCAGGGGCAGTCTTAATGGTCTATAAAAATTGTATCATTCGCGGCCTTCAACTCATCTTGGAGTTTCTTAATTAAGCTTAGGCTGTTACGAAGTGGAGTGCTGGAGAGACCATCTAGGAACTGTTTTTCTTCAGGAAACACTCATGAGCGCAGGCTTAATCAGTATCTTCCTCCGGACGACTAGATGACAAGCGCAATTCTTGACTTGCATCTGATAAAACGCATTCATATGTAGAGACTTCAGTAACCGATGACCCATTGACTTTTCGAACACAATTACTTTAGTTGTACATACTATCATATTTCGGTGACCATAGCAGCATTTTTTATTTTGTAGCTCAGCAATGAATTGTATTGCAGTAATTTGCTACATGACTAAAAATAGGTCATTTGGAGTTCACATCTGAATAAGTGCATTGAAACAGAGTTTCCAAAAGGGGCCTGAATAACAGAGTCGTATTTGCTGCCAATTGGTTCATTAGTTCGCAGATAGTTTGAATAAATATTCTGTAGTGCATGTAGTTCTTTTCAGTGAACTTTTCGCGCATGCTTAAATATGATCGTTTCATCGAAGGTGATCTCACTAATTGAATATCACCGAGTGATTTCATTTATTAATAACAAATATTTTCTTAATTCATTTTTCTCTCTGACGATACCGGATGATAGTCGAATTTACGCTCCAGCATAATGACAAAATGTTCATGGTAAGAATGAAAGACTAAACAAGATGAAATGGGTGATAGTTGAAATGATTAGCTTATTTGCGTAGCATTGTGTGTCACACATTTCACAAAATTCCGTGATGAGAAAAAAACAATGGTCGTATTCCCTCACGTTATTTTATGGATCCCACGTGCCAGTCAACATTCAGCGCGCAGAGTTCAGGTATGAAACCATTCTACAAGATTTTGGTTAATGATAGAATGCTTCACTTCGTTTAACATTTTTATACGATATAAGCAGCATATTGAGTCGAAAAAATCGCCTCCAATTCTGTTCTGAATTGGTAGATCGGTGACACGCACCCCAAATGCCGGGAAAGTTCTGCTGCTCTGACAAGTCAGGCACCTGACAAAAAGCCAAGCGTCAATGAAGATCGATTAGGAGGTAACTTCAATAGCTGACTGTGATCAACGAGTTGAAACCATTCGGCTTCAGATGAAACGCTGCCAAAAGCGAGTCGTATTTTAGTTGATAAGTAAATGAACATTAGTCCGTGTGGTCAGAATTGATTTTTGCGCACATGTAGGGTTTTGTCCAGATGGTTATGAAAATATTTTGGATAGACTAATTTTTGGGAAAGCGTAATTTACACAAAAATAATAAAACTAACGAATGTCCAGAATTGTTCAGGCCTGTATTGTATCGCAGATATGTCGATGATACTTTTTTACTTTTTAGAGACGTTTCCCTTATAGATTTATTTTTAGCCTACATCAATGGTGAACACGGTTCTATAAAATTTACGAAAGAGGTTGAGTCAGACTGCAAGCTCAATTTTCTTGATCTTACAATTGAAAAAACAGATCGGTCTTTTAAAACTAAAGTGTATCGTAAAAAACAAACTCTGTGTTAGGTTTAAGATTTGACAGCGCTGTGAATTTTAGGTACAATTAGAAACAATAACAATTAGATACATTTTTTCATTTAATATCCAATGACAATTTGTATTCATGTACTGTGTTTACCATGTTTCAATTTAATTTTCCAGATATTGAAGATGAGTGTGGATGTACTCGAAAGCTCTATTTTTAAAATACATTGTGAGATTTTTAGGTATTTTGAAGATTTCATTTGAAATGTTTTACATGAAGCACAAGTGCTGTCATTTTGACATTAATTTGTAGAAAAATTTGTTATAAATAGTCATTTTAAAACTACACAGAATGGTTAATTTCGCTCACATTTCAGAAAGACGCAAGTCAAATTGAACAATCCTCAAATCTTCATCGTTGTATTCAAACTTTTGCTTTAGGGCAACACCGACTAATGTTGAATTTTGCAACAATAAATTGTCATGTGGAACTTTGTACAATTCCTGCTGTGTTAAAATTAGATGTATTGGTGAGAGTTTAGTCAATGATTTATTTAATCGTTGTTTGAAAGTGTGCGTAAAATGCTTCACGTATTTCATCATAACTCTCTACCTACGCTTCGTAACAGTGCTTGGCCTTCTTCAGAGTTCTCATGTGTTGTCGATAAGCCACAGATCAGATTTTCAAACACTTTATTTTCCCGTTGCAGTGCAGTGGTAACTTAAATTTTTTTAAGTCGACGTGACCACGGCCGGGGCTCCTATCCAGTGAGCCTATATGCCAACAAAAATTACAAATATTAATTCACAGAAAAAAATTTATTTTGCGCTTACAAAAGATTCCTGGATAATAATAATAAACTCATTTAACGACAGCTTCGGTCATAGACTATTTAGCTGTCGCTTTGGTATTTCTACCAAAGGATGTTTTTCATAGTTATAATAATATCAATTTAACAGTTTATCAATAAAGGTAAGTCAGTTACAAAACAAAATTACTGATACATTTAAATTAGGTCGTAAGCAGCGTTTCGTTGCGCTTCGTTGTGTTTCACTGTGTTTCGTTGCGTTTCACTGTGTTTCGTTGCGTTTCACTGTGTTTCGTTGCGTTTCGTTGCATTTTGTTTCGTTGCATGTTGTTTCGTTGCATTTTGTTTCGTTGCATTTTGTTTCGTTGCGTTTTGTTTCGTTGCATTGCGTTTCCTTGCGTTGCGTTTCCTTGCGTTTCGTTGCGTTGTGTTTCGTTGCTTTTCGTTGCGTTTCCTTGCGTTTCGTTGCGTTTGGTAAACAAAACCCTGTGTTATTTTAACAACAGGGAAGCCTACCTAACCGTTAGCTAGGGCCCTCACATTGTCCCCCTGGGAGCGCTAGTTCCCATAGATACAACAGTTGTATCCCCCTGAGGGGTCGGGAATACTGTGTTTATCATCAGTTCACTTCCTTTCTCTCTTTGAGTACGTATCAGCATTAAGATGACTTTTGAGTTGCTAGAAACCCTTTTTTATTACACTCGTGGCATATTCTACTGACGACATTCTATGATTAAGGTTTACCAGTCCAACTATCCACGCGTAACAGTTTTCCTGAATTATGGATAAAATTTGTTTCATGTTCGACCGTTTTATTATTAATGTTGGTTTCAGCGGGATGGTATTTTGGGTCGCTTGAAATTGAGGATGTTCCTTTTTTATGCTCCCAGAAATCAGGATATAATTTAAAATATGAACCATTTGAACTTTTTCATTATCATTCATGCATGCGCAGCACGCACCAAAATAAGCGCTAAATCTATTAGACATCCACACATCTTACATCTTCTCATGTTCCAATAGTTGGAATGCCTCCATTCCTCATCTGAAGAACTAATTTTATCTTTTGGTTAGATTAGATTAGATTTTTAGTTAGTTTAAGCTTCCCTATCCTCAACAAATGAGATCCAAAGGGAGGAAGGAAGAAGGCACCATTTAGTATGGAGTTGAGGGAACGTGGAATCTATGCAGAAAGGGCATAGAAACAGTGAGATGAGAAAGAAGTTCATGAAACAAGATCAAATTTGAAGAAGAAAGCAGTAGGTGTTGAAAAAACAGAACAGCAGTGAACCGAAAAAAAGTTGGTCCGTAACAAAACAAAAACCTATTTTATTTTAACAAAAAAGAAAGCCTACCCAACCTTTAGCTCGGGCCCTCGCATATCCCCCTTTGAGCGCTAATTCCCATAGATACAATAGTTGTACCCCTCTGAGGGGTTTTTATTTTAATTTTTTTGTTTTTTTATTGTTCCAGATGAAAAATGATTGAGTTCACTAATGCACATTTCGATTCAGTGAAATCTGAAGCTTCTGGATAAACGAAAACCTTTTAGAAAGAAACTCCGTTTTATCTTCATATGAAAATTTTTCTTTTTCATTTGCAAGCATAGAGGTTACATAAAATTAAATTAGTCAGTCATAAACTTTGGTTGAAGTCATTGATTTCGTCAATTGCCATCAGAGATAAGGTCAAATATAGCCCACCAAATCATAAATTTTTTGATTGTGCAATTACTTAAAATTTAGGCAGTATCAGATATTATTGAAATATCTATTCCTTCGTCCCCACTAAAAATAACTCAAAGTGCTCCCATGTGTTTAAAAAAAAAACATGTTTAGCCAGATTTCAAACAATGTAAGTAAAAACCCAGATTGATAAAAACAATATCTGGGGAAAAAACGTAGGCATGCTCACAAAACGAACATAGTATTGTTCAGTTGATTTCGAAGAACTACGTTGTCAGCTTACCAGCATCAATACCTTTGGATTGAACGGATAACGGAATGGTGATGCTCGTACGACAGTTACTGTTCTATAGCTCCGTATTTTCCAACTCGTTTTCTTACGCCTGTTTCCTCTCCTACCAAGTTTGAAATGTCACCGCTTTGTTTTCGTTAAAACTTTGATTTGCTATTTATAGTGCGTATTATCCATACTAAGGGCTCCAAACGTTGGGGTTAATTGAATTAATCCTGACTAAATGGAAGAATTAAAAGGTCAGCTATGATGACAAATTAATTTTGGTAGCGATTCGCATAATTCGATGATTTATAATTAAGAACCTGGATCTGAACTTCTTGATTAACTAACTTCTAGCTTTCTCAAGCATTTGAATGTCCTGTTTTTCTGCTCAGCATGCATCCCTTTCCCCGACTTATTTCAAGTTTCGCGAAATATACGAAATGCCTAAATGTAGTTCACCAAGGTGCATGTGTTAGACATACATTTTAAAAATACGTTTTGTTTGCTGACAATTTTGGCATAATTTAAATTGAGTCAGGGTTTAAAGGTTGTTAGACAGTGTTCCTAAAGGTTTTGAATATTTTTATGAATACGTTGGCGGTCGAATTGCTCTAGTATTTCCCTGTCGCTTCCTGGTGGTTCAGCCCTGTTACCATGTGGAGAATCCACACAAATAGGTTCAATGCAAAACGGTTAATCATAGCAGAAACGTTTATTCAAAGTTGCAGGTAGCAACAAATTTAAACTGGAACGAACCAATACAAAAGTCTCGGCATTAGGAGAAAGTTCCATGAGCTAGGTACAAGAATTAATTAGTGAAGACAGAAATTTTTTATCTAATGCCGGCATTGCGTAGAAGATTATGGAAACGTCAATTTAAAAAGACGGAATTCAGGGTGAAACCTACTAAATTAAAGCAAGACGATCGTTTTAAACGCAAACAAATTAAAAATGGCGACCCCTCGCTCGGTAGACGTAACAACTGCAGCTCCGCTTCAGCAACGAGGGAGCCAGATTATTATACATGCAGCTCCCTGCTGCAATCCTCGACGGATTGCGTCGGAGCCCTCGGGATACTGGTTCTTGCGTCCAGCAGGCAAAAGTCAACACGGTCTGCCGCAGTCTTGAGAATCTTCAAGTACGATGTAGCTTCGTGGGCCAATTATTAGCCCCGAGTAGACAGCACGGCACTACTGAAGTGACGGCCTCGTCGTTGATCGATGCGAAGAATAAGAACCAGTGGTCCTGCATAGTTCTCAGTTCAGCAGCCTCATGCTGGGCTATTGGAGCCCTCAAGTAGCTAATACTAGAATAATGGAAGCAGATGAATTAATGCAAAGAAGAACAACTTGGCCTGTTGTACTTAAAATAAAGCTTTAGAAAAAGGACATCATTGCAAGAGATACTTCAAAGCTAACCTGAGTTTAATTATGCCTCAGTGTGGAAGCCACTTTTAGGTTGGTAAAAATAGTTTAAACAGGCAAGAAAAGAAGCTCAAGTATAGAGCGGGAGCAAGTTTAGGAAATTGAATTAGGTTAAGTGTTAATAGTATTACTCGGAGAGTAAGACCGCTGGTAAGCCGTCTTTCAGTCAGGCCCCACTCAAGTTCATTAGTCAAGTTAAGAAAAGGAATTAAGTCTCCAAACCAAGCTGGCTCGAAATCGATTTGAGGATTTGAGGATTTGAGGAATTAAACGGCGTTATAAGCTCACGTCCACTCACATTCACATGATCCACGACAGCAAAACTTTAGAATTTAAGGTGAACAGGTGAGGACGCGGAACACTGGGAAGCACGCAGGATGACGTGCCACGGATGAACACTGAGCATCGTTACCCAAGGCTGCAGGGTACCTTCACTCTCGGACTAAGTTTCCGCCGAGATCGCCCCAATAGGTTACAACCATAGCTGGGAGGTCGCAATACAAAAAGGTAACGAAAAAGCCAGAGATACCAAAAGGAAAGGTACCAACGCGTCACTAGGATCGAACGAAAGTATCAATAGTATCTACCCAAATCACCGTAAAGCAGCTCCTACCTCACCTGCCCCGAGCCACGCTGCAAAGGTACTAAAGTTTAAACTGAAATGTGTCTCACAGGGCAATGGGGAATGTTAGAATTCTCCATAACCAACTGGTTTCCTGTTTATCCATTGCATGATTCAGCTAGGGTGAAATGGGTGCGACTGAAATCCATGCTTTCAGAAAGTCAAGCTATTGCTTGATATTTGTTACGATAGCAGATTCGCTCGACTTCATTAATAACCTTCAGACGTCAATATTTGTCACTCTTCATTTGAACAGCAGTGTCAGCGAGAAATCACTGGCGAGTTTACATAGAATCTTAGTTATCTTATCTTAGTTATATCGGCACCAGCACCTCTGATTATTTCAGAGGTGCTTCGGTGGTACAATCGTGAGAAGCCGAGGGTTGGGGCAGTGCCATCTCTGGAAAGCTGTTCTCTTGACACTCCTCACCAGAATGCCTTCAGTGTTCGGCCCCTGCATGCCCTATACGACGCGTTGGGTGAATGAACGACGTAAGCGCCATTTCATACTTTTTCTACTATAGGAGGTAAAGTGCTCGGGGCATAGAGATACTTACTTGCAATTTACAGAACATTGAGCCTTTAATGGGGTTTAATTATCGCGTAATAGAAAAGTATTATTAAAATTTATTTATTTGTAATTGTCATCTAAAATATCATTTCAAAATAACGTTCAAAATTTTTCCAGATACAGAAACTGTTGTAAACCATATAGAGGTCAGTGTTGTGCGTATAGAAGGAACAGAAAACAACTTTACAATAAAGATATCATTGATATATCCATGCCAAATTAAATTACAAGTATTTGCAGGAATATTTGCTGCGGTACTATTTATCTATGGTATTTAAGCTGAGAAATCTGAAATATTATATTCGTCAGAATCTTGATCATTTTGATCGGCATTTCAATTTTGTTCTACTTTTCAAGCACATTTATGTAATAATCACGAAGCACATGTCGGCTTGTATTTTTACAAATTTCAACTAAGAAAATAACAGCGAGGAATAAGGCCTTGAAACTTAATATTTTATATACTAAAAGCTTTACTGTTAAAACTGAATGTTTCGACTCAATGAGTCATTCTCAACAAAATGCTCTGGAAAAAATAAAATATTGAAAATAGACAAATACATTTACATATTGATAAATATACATATACATATATGAATATACATATTGAAAATGTTGAAAAAAAACGTAAAAGTAACGAAAAACTAAGTACAAATAAATCAAATCGCTAAATTATTTGCAAAGGGAAAAGCGGATTGAGAAACATTTAAAAAAGGCTTTCGTTGTAAAATATAAAGAGATTCAATAATGCGCAGATCAACGGGGTTTGAAGCAGCGGCCAAAATGTTAAAATCCTCTAATTTAATAGGAAGATTACATCTTTCAGCATGGATTCGTATGGCTGAGTGAGAAGGAGCAGCAAGAGGACGGTTAGTGCGATAACTTCTGCCGGCATGCTCTGCAACGCGAATATGCAAGGCTCTAGTGGTAGAACTCACATACTCCGACGTACACTGTGTGCAACTGTGTTGATAAATTACAGAAGAGAGCATACCTTTCGGAAGTTTATTTTTGTAGTTGAAGAAGGAACCAATTCGATATTTATTAAGAAGCACAAAATGAAAGTTAACATGAGGGAAATCTTTGGATAAAAGTTCGTACAATTCTTTCTTCATTTTTTCCGATTGCTGACCAAAAATAGGGAGGATACAAAACAAATCTTTCCTTTGTACAGTAGCAACAGCAGAAGTTTGGTAGTACATTCAATTTAAAAAAAATCTCAGAGTAGTCTCAAAAAGCTGCATTGGAAAACCATTGGAATGGAAAAACCTTTTTAGAGAAGTAAACTCATTATGAAGATTGCTAAAGTTAGAACTAACTGCAAAGGCCCTTGACAATAGCGTTTTAATGTTTCTGTACTGTTCTCTTCTGCGAACTTTTAAGACCTTTTGATTTCTAGAATTTCTATATTTAGCTATTTTGCTCGTAGTAATTTCCTATTTTACAAAATGATTTAAATATTAACGTAACCTTTTCCGGCCCACCAATTTTCACGGAACATTTTTCTTACATGAACATGCTTCTCCAGGACTGCGCTTTCCAACAACGCATTTTGAAACACTCCTGACCCACTCATCCCCACTATTTCGCTTCCGCTTTGCTGTCTCTCTTTTCCACTTGTCCGCATATCTTGTTCTTTTTCTTACAGTCATATTCGGCGGGTGCTTACAAAATTAAATTTTTAAGATGTTAGAATTCAATGAACAACAATGATGTTAGTGCACGTCAATTTGCAAGTCTGGTAAAATCAAAACCAAATAGAACATAATCAAGTAGAGAATTTAAGAAAAATCGATGGTCATAAGTGGCCACATTACAACATACTTCTATCAAATATACAGTAGAAGCACCTATTTTCACACAAATACTTAGAATTCAGCAATGATATTTGCTGAATTCTGAATTGATGCGTTTTGCTACAAAAAATCTATAAGTTCAAATTTTTGGCGCTCACGTTGTCCTTCCACCGAACGCGTCTAATAATTTCTATAGTGAATGGAGTCTGGTCTGCAATAAACTGCGTTCCCGCCTGTGCCACTGGTAACTTGCGGATTTTACGTCGTTTGTTAGACACTTTATTGGGGTTTTTGATGTAGACCATACCTTTACTCCCTTCAATTTAAGCAATTCATGCATTTTTTAGCAAAGTCTAAATCAATAATGCATACTTTTAAACTTACACAAAATAAATTAGTCTTATTGATGAAAAACTAACATACGTACTTACACTACAGTACTGTTACGTTTTGGTGTTTTTTTAATGAATTTATAGAGTAAAATGAGTGAATATTTCACGATTTTCTGCATCCAATTGTAGGACGATTGTGTGGGTGCATGAATACCCAATAAGACTTGAAGAATACATCAAACAAAAGCCCTGAAGCTAGAAAGGCAAAACCGCAACTCAAATTATTTGAAAACTCGGCCGCTGAAGTAGTGAGGTCTCACGCTTACCCTGTTACCCCTTAACTCTTAACTGTACAAGTTTTTTCATCCATATTCCCAATATAATAACCACTTTCATTACATTGACGCTGGCATCAGGTTATCACCAACATCAGAATGGGGACGGAACTGCCGTCTTGCAGAATGCTTCAAAAATTACATTAGGGCACCAATCCGACAAGAAATAAATTGTTTTTAGAACTTTTAGTGAGTGTGCCTTATATAGTAAGTTGGACAGTTGAGGGTTAAGTATAGGCTGTAAGTGCAGTCTAGGAAGAGATTTAGCAGCAGAGTGCCATTCATTGACCTCTCCTAATGTTCAAAAGATAAAGTGGCTCAAGCCTCACTTCGTAAAAATATTTATTTCCTTTGACCTCCTGCCATATGATCGAAAAAATCCACTTTTGAATCCACGTACTTCACTCGCCTCGCTGTGTACTAAATAGTAACTTAAGAACCTAGAAGGAGGCTCCCACATCCTCCTGAACAATGAGATGATACCTGTCTTCAATTGGGTCTATTCAATTCTCATTTTCAATACTCACAGAGCATATTGATTTCTGGGAAACGATCTCCGTCTTAGAGAAATGGACAGCTTGAGCTTCTTTTCATTGTTCATTTGGGCATTGAAAATACCTAACGATTAAAAAATGACCGAATGATCAATTGTAGGTTAGCGTGGTTCATGACTAATAGCGCCTTCATGACGTGTTTATTGTATATACATAAACTTATTTCCCATTCAGCGGTGGTTGCGAGCGATTTCCTCTTTAGTGTAATTCATGCCCTGAGCAATGAAAGAAAATAAAGAATATCTTAGGCAGTGCAGCGGTAAAATAATGACTAGTCAATAAAACAACTGCTTTACTCACACCCAATGCCAAAAAACTTCAAAACTGTTTTTGTCAATCGAACAATTGTTTTTGTCAATTGAAGTAGAGCTTAGCCGACGCAATCAAATTGCAAGTTCGTAATCCTGGGTCTATGAAGTCAAATATTAAATTCGTTGCTCAACGAACAACTTTACGTGAACTGTATTTAGGCCCCTGACTATCTCGTGTATTTAAAACAAAATTTACTCAATCCTTTTTGATTTATGAGGGAGAGCACATATATCAACATGCTTCCATATTACATCAAAGAAAGGAATGATACAGCAAAGAAGTATTTTAAAAACATTTAGTTCGAACGTTTCGAGCACTAGGCTAATTCTCAACGAGATCTGCAAAAACAAAGACACAACATAAGCACAGTTCACAAAGAAAAATTCATGCATTGACAGGCTAAAGGAGAATAGCAAAATGGACAGCAATGAAATAGGAAGACGGTGGTCAAGGTTTCTAACACTTACCACGCTGACGCTATTCAGAAACACGGACAAAAGTTAGCGGTTTACAATTTTTAGTTTACATGAGCTCTGCATGTCATTTAACGCAGGTTTTAACTTATGTATATACAATTCCGTAAAATTTACACTCCTGAGTCGGACTATCATTAAGAATTTATAGACGAAGAAAACAGCACGGAGAGGTATCATATTTAATAGAATTTATGAAACTAAATTTAAAATATCTGAATTAGTCAATTTTAAACGTTTCGGAGACCAGCTCCATCTTCAGTAAGTCTGAAAAAATAAAA